>JABWTJ010000988.1:177941-221214 GCA_016801875.1 Solanum sitiens
AAAGTGTAGATCACCAATTGGCTGGTTCGAAATGGGTGAAACTTCCTTATTTGGGCCAGATCTTGTTCATCAAGCTATGGAAAAAGTCAAAGTGATACAGCAGCGGCTATAAACAGCTCAAAGTCGACATAAATCATATGCAGATATTAGAAGGAGAGGACTAGAATTTTCTATAGGGTATTGGGTGTTCTTGAAGGTGTCTCCGATGAAAGGGGTGATGAGATTTGGTAAAAAGGGAAAGCTGAGTCCACGCTATATAGGGCCATATAAGATTATCCGAAAATTTGGCCAAGTAGCCTATGAGTTAGGGCTACCACAAGAGCTTTCATCAGTTCATCCGGTGTTCCATGTCTCAATGCTACGGAAATGCGTAGGTTATCCATTTCGTATTACTCCTACTGAAGACGTACAGTTACAGAGATCTCACTTATTAAGAAGTACCCATTGCTATTCTGGATCGACAAGTTAGGAAGTTAAGAAATAAAGAAGTAGCTTCTGTAAAAGTTCTATGGATAAACCAACAAGTAGAAGAAGTTACATGGGAAGCAGAAGAAGCAATGAAATTGAAGTATCCTCACCTCTTCCACACTGGTGGGAATGATCAAAATGTTAGTGGAGGCATTGACAAGTAAGTATAAGTCTATATTTTCAATGTGATTAATAGTAGTACTAGCTTAGGCTTGAACTTGTTTAGGCCGCACAACCATGCTAACATTCGAGGACGAATGTTCCAAGGGGGGAAGGATGTAACGGCCTGTATTTTTGTATGTGGTAGTTCTATTCATGTTATACTTGACATAGACTTATAGTGTAGGTGAGGGATCATGTTTCTTATGTGATTAGTGTTGGTTAAAACTAGCTTGGAAGGTGATGTAATGCCTTGCACGTTTTAGCATATGTATTGCAAGTTAACTCCGATGGAAAGTATTTAAGTAATTATAGTAAGATGGTAATTGAGCTAGCAGCTGCATCACCTACTTGATCTATATTATAGTTAAAGGGCCCAAGTTTGATTGACCAGATTTAGGCTTATATTTAGGGGCTCATTTGAAGCCCAAACCTATTAAAGAAAATTGTGAATGAAAGAAGGCCCAGCAGCCAAATCTGCCAATTGGCCCATTATGGATAAAGCCCAAGTGAAACTAGGTAAGTGCATGACCTCCTAAGATTTGTTTTACCATGTTATTGGGCCAAGTGTGTACCACCTACTTGCATTAATCTGTCCCAAGTGGAATAAAAGAACAAAGGGAAAATGGACAGCCAAGGTCCAATAATATTAAGTCCAAAAAGGCCCAAGTTAAAAGGACAAGCAGGTGGGGCACCTACTTGACATTATATGGCCCAAAATTGGTCAAGAGTGTCGGCCATAACACCTCTTTTTTCAAAGGATAAGGATCAAGTCTTATTCTCCATTATAAACTTGCAAAAGTTTCAGATTTCCTAAGTTCTTTCTTGGTCTCTCTTGGCTTCAATTAGCATCCCTAAGACACCTTAGAGTTCTTGAGTGCTGTCTAATTTTTCAAGTAAGAGTTTGAAGAAGAGTTTGAATTCTTGAAGTACAAGTGTAGAGGATAAATTTTCAGAATTAAGGTAAGACTTCAACCCATTTGTTTTCCTCTCTTTGATAATGTTTGGAGTGGAGAATTTCGTATATGTTTATCAAGAATTCATGGATTGTGATAAATCTTTGAGTCAATATTCTCCTATTATGCTAAAAGATTTGAGATTGATAGTGGCTGCCTTATGAATATTGTTGTTGAGGGCTGTTTGGGTAGCTTGGGAGATGATGTATGAAGTTGTATTAATGTGTAGAGGAAGGGTGTGGTGGTTCACCATTTATGTAAGGGTTGTTTGGGCCTGATTTCCATCAAATATTTTAGCTACTGATTTGGAGGACCTTATTGTGATTAGCTGCTGATGTTAGCTTAATCATGACTTATGTTGTAGATTAGCACCCAATAAGGAAGGCTGAATCATGATAGTGGTATTGGTCAGAAAAATAAGGTATGTAAGGCTATTCGATTTTATATCCTTTTTGGCATGAAATCTGCCATCTGAAATTAATATCAATGAAGTGATTCCCATAAGTTCTATTTCTAGAAAAGGAAGCATATTGGCAGCGTACTATCTCCAAATAGCTAACAATATTTCTTTCCCCATTCTAAGCACATGGAACTACTTCATTATATGTTCACTACTCTATACTTGTGTAATTTCCCCTTGTGCTGTTATAGAAATGGTATTTGCAAAAGAAAGTTTGATGAATCCTTCTCCTAAGCCAATTGAAGTCAATTGTGCCATTAAGGTCTTAAAGTAAGGTGTTGATGTTTCATAGCTCCTTATGTCATTGTTACTGCCTCAAAGTATTATTTTCATGTATTCCACTACTGTTCTGTATTTTCATATCTCCAAGATGATTATGATCACCAAATCAACATCTCAAAAGTGTTATGAACTGATTAACAACAATCTCAAAGATTAAAGAATCTAAGTGAAGAAAGCTATATAATTAAGGGTGGCAGCTCAGGGGCGAAAGCCTAGCATGGGCCGATCCCTATTGGTATAGAAGGGTGGCAGCTCAGGGGCGAAAGCCTAGCATGGGCCGATTCCAAGTTGTGTAATTATGAGGACCGTATCCCAGGGGTTAATACGCCTAGCATGGGTCATCCTCTTCTACCACTGATCAGCTGGTCACTTGTATCACATGCCCAACAAAGATTATAACATACAAAGAAGGTAAAGAAAAGAATGTAGCTTACTTGATTCCACAAGAGTAAGCAAAGGTGGTCTTCTCTCCTAATCTATGCACTCATATGTTGCTACTTGATTTCATTTGTGCCTTGTATTACATATACTTTTTGCCTTACATATTCAGTACATTTTTCGTACTGACGTCCCGTATTGGGGATGCTGCATTTCATGCTGCAGGCTCAGGTACTCCAGCTAGTAGACCTCCTCAGTAGGAGCACTCGAAATTCTGCTACTTTTGGTGAGCTCCAAGTTGATTCGGAGCTTTATTAAGTCCTTGGTAAATTCGTTTGGTATTGTATCGTAGTTAAGGGTAAGGCGGGGTCTGTCCCGACCTACTCTAGTCTTCTATCTTTTAGAGGCTTTGTAGACGTATGTACATGGTTCACTTGTGTCTTAAGGAGTTGTGGTCTAAACGGCCAAGTCTTGTATATAACTTTTGGACCTACTTACGTTGGTTTATATCGCTGCATCCAAAGTTAACTTGTCTCAATTGTTATAGTATATGCTCAGTAAGAACAGGTTGCAGGTTGGTTCTCTCGAGCCTTTAGGGCATCGGGTGCCTGTCCGTCTTAATGGGTTCTGAGGCGTGACAACTTGGCGCATCGCTGATCGGGTTTGTAATGTCACATCCCGAGCCTACACCCTAATCATGACTGACACTTGAGAACCATTGCTTGTCCCCATGCGAACCCTTGGCCATGCTCAATACTCATAAGAAGACTTATTTAACAATAGATGAACTCAAAAGTAAAGGTTTTCTCAAAATGTCTCAAAATATATAACTCATAATATTTTAAACAAAACATTCAATTGGAAATAAGAGGCAACTCAATTCTAGAACATTAACAATTGAAAATGAAACAGACTTATCAAAATTCTACTGTCTATAAAGCTTCCAAATTCTATGATAGACGGCAGGACAAGATCCACAACATCGTAACAAAACTGAAAAACAAAAAAGAGAATCCTTTAGAAACAGCGAGGCTCACCAAAGCAACTCTGGACTGCAAGTGGTATTAACAGAGTGCCTTTTGATAACCCTATTTACTTGTATCTACATCATCAAAGATGCAGGCTAAATGATGCAGGAATGCAATGGGATTTCTAAAGCACATGCACAAACTTGATCGGATAGAAGGGAAGAACATACTTAACCTCATCTCTACTACACTCAACTCAAAGATACTCAAGGAGGCTCAAAGATACTCAAGAAACTAAAGATACTCAAACTCATAAATATTTAACTCATTACAAAGCAACAAAGAAAAGATGTAGTATAAAGAAAGCTTATAAAGCATAAATGACAACACAAAGTAATTAAAAATACAATAATAACTCATTACTCTTATATGAGAATTTTTCTAATCGACAACAATCACTATGAGCTATGTGATGATATAACGTCTCGCCCATGATGCTACAAATGCCCTATGCCTTACTGGAGTATAATAAATTGTCAACTAAGTGGATCCACTATGCTATGCTGAAAAGCAATAAGGAATCATCTAAAAAGTCTGACCTTTTACCCATGTTGGCATACATGGCTTATGAGGACTTTGAGTTGTCTAAACTCGTTCCCATATCAGTTCTTTCTACTACTCCCAGTAATATAACTCATGCTCATATGTTTTAAAAACATTTCCTCATTGTCTACTATGAGATTATCACTCAAAAGATTCTCTTAAAAGCGATAGTGCTCAAAACTCCTCATAAACTGATTTGGAAATCAAGATTTCCTCTCGTTTTATATGCAACAACATTTACTCTTGGGAATATTTAGTTTACATATAGTCAGTTTGAAAAATTAAACTCAACTCTCCTCATTCTCATACTCAATTACTCAAGTCTTAAAACAAGTTTTAAAAGACTATAAAATACTTCTCAAAATGACACAGAACTTCCTCAAATATTACTCTTTAACTCTATCTTTAATTTGAATTATGAATTCACGATTAATGACTTGGATAAGCATGATCTCTCAAGTATTAATTAAGATTTTAAGTGTTGATATCAGGCATATTACATGGGGACAATTCGAGGGAACTCACACAGAATGAAGGTCAAAAGGGTAAGCGACCTGGCACCTCCTGCGCACTCTAGTGGCGCAGTGCGCCAGCCCAAAAACTATTGACCAGTTTTTGCGGCACACTGAGTGGTGTGACACACCAGGCCCAAAACTATTGGGCAGTAGTTGTTGCACTATGGTGGCGCGTAACCCTAAAACCCTCCCGTAATTTGACAAATTTTCTTGTTAAATCTCATGCCTTAACTAATCTAGAATCAAAAGACTTCCCTAGAAATCTTTTAGATTGTCAAACATACCACATTTACAATGAAATTGACACATAAATCGATCAAGAACAGATCTCATTTGCGACCCTCACCTCAAGAACTCCATTCCCAAAGAACAAAGCACAAACCTCAAGAAATCAAATCATTCAACCTCAAGAAAGAAATTATCGATAAAAATCACCTAATCGACGTATGGGTTAACTACCAAAACTATGATAAATTACATACTTCGTAAGGATCAAATCCTTGTCAAAACTCCTCAAAATTGCAAGAATTTTGGATGAACGCTTGAACTTCTCCTTTTTCTCTTCTTCCACTTCTCTCTAAAATCCTATACATGTTTAGGAATTTTGAAAGCTGATGCAAATCAGTTTAGAACCATATTTGGGGTAACTAAAACGTGAAAACTTAGTGGGGTAAGTAAATGACCAAAATACCCCTCCTTAATTCAGATGAATTTCCTTAACTGGACAGGCTGAACTCAGACGAGCATATCTCCCTCATCCAAACTTAAAAGTTAGCAAACTCGGTGGTGTTGGAATGGAATCAAAGATTTTTCATTTTATATCTCATGGGCCACCTAAATCATCATATACTGAAAGTTATGGTCATTTGAAGTTGACCCAAATCTGACAATTTAAGACTATCTTACAAATTTCTCAATTTAGCTCTTCCCAATTTAGTTCTTTCTAAAATTAGCTCTTTCTAAAATTGAGGTGTTACAATATTCCCCCTTGAGAATATTAGTGCTCGAATTAGATCACTATAATTAAGACTAAGGATGGAAACATCTAACACCAAGTTCAAACACCCAATATGCAATTCAACACAACATAACATATCAATTTAAAGAGTTTTACAAAAAGTCATTACCTTGGTAGAAAATTTCTTCAGAAGGGAAGAGATGTGGGTATCTCTTCATTATATCCTTCTCTGCTTTCCAATTATCTTCCTCAATATACTTGTTCCTCCATAAGAACTTGGCGGATGCTACCTCCTTGGTTCTGAACATGCGAATATGATGATCAAATATATCAATGGGTATTTCCTTATTAGATGGTTTTCCTTAACCCCAAAATTCTCCGTAGGCACTTATTCAACATAAAAATGTGAAATACTGGATGGACTATTGCTAACTCTAGTGGTACCTCCGGCTTAAAAGGTAAATTGCCAATTCTCTTAGATATGCTGTAAGGACCAATATACAGGGGTGTAAGCTTCTCCTTCTTTCCAAACCTCATAACATACTCCATGGGTGACACTTTCAAATAAACCAAACTATCCACCTCAAACTCCAAATCTCTTCTCCTAACATTAGTATAGGATTTCTGATGACTTGGTGTTGTTTTCAACCTTTCTTGAATGTTATTGTTTTTCTCCATAGCTTAAGGAACTAATTTAGTCCTATCAACCCAACTTCACTAACTTCAAACAATCCAATTGGAGATCTATATCTTCTCATATAAAGAGCCTCAAAAGGAGCCAACTGAATGCTAGAGTGATAGCCATTGGTGTAAGCAAACTCTATAAGAGGTAGGTGATCATACCAATTACCCTTGAAATTGATCACACACGCCCTCAACATATCCTATACAATTTGAATCGTTCGCTCTACTTGAAAGTCTATTTGAGTATGGAAACATTATTAAAATTCACCTTCGAACCCAAACCTTTCTGGAAAGACTTCCAAAATTGTGTGATAAATTGCGCACCTCTGTTTGAAATGATGGACACCAAAAATCCATGAAGTCTAGCTACCTTTTGAATATATAACCTAGCATAATCCTCTACTTAATAAGTAGTCTTTAAATATATGGGATTGTTTAGTGATTCTATCTACAATCACCCAAACTGAATCAAGATGCCGACGAGACCGCGACAAACTAGTGATGAACCATATTGATCATCTCCCACTTCTATATCAATATATCTATATTAGGAGTCATACCACTGGCCTCTGGTGCTCTACCTTATGTTGTTGACAATTCAATACTTACCAACGAACTCTGCAATATAATTTTTCATTCTACTCTACAAATAGACTTCTCTCAAGTCACAATACATCTTTGTGGAACCAGGATGGATAATGTAACAATCCTAAAATGGCTAGACTAAGTAATGCTTACTGTATCTAGAATGCCTACGGTTAGACCGGATTCACACGGATTGATGCGCGTAGAACCATACCTCTGAACCCTTGCAATAGCCAAGCCAACCAACTGGTGAGTTAGTTGAGCTAGGAAAGGTTGGGTCCAGCCATGTAGGGCACCCGAATATGAAGATCTACCCGGATGAGTCTTAACCAGACTTAAAAAGGGGTAATCTTATGTTTGGAGGGTCTAGGGGTAAAATGGTCTTTTTCCAGGCTAAGGGTAGTATTGTAATTACCCTAAATAATTAATTAATTAATTAATATGGTGGAGGGGTAATTTGGGTAGAAAGGGCAGAAATTGACCTTTGAGCGAATTCTTGCCCCACCCGGTTCGAGCCTAGGTGGGAGCAATGATTTAATTTGATTTATTTTATTTAGTGAATTAATTTAATTAATTAATATTTCATTTCTGATTTAAGAAAAAGGAAAAATCAGATTTTTATTTATTAATTAAAGACAAATCCTAATTTGACTAAGCCTCTCCCTAATCTCCTAATCCTAAGTTAACACTCTCACACGTTTCTCACCATCTCTCTCTCACTCATGATCTGCCTTCAACAAGAGAACAAGAATAGAACATAAAATACAAAGTTCATCAAGAACTTGAAAGCTAAAAACTCAAAAGCAAAACAAGCTTAAAAACGAAAAGTAAAAATCAATTTCTCGATGGATTTTGCTTTTGGTTTCGGTGGTGAGACGTTGTCTTAGTGGGGAAACAGGCAGCACGTTGAATCACTTTTGAACAACTTCAGGTATGGGTTTTCTTCTCTCTTGGTCACTTTCCCAAGAGACCCTTAAGGTTCAGTTTAATCGCAATTGAAAAACTAAGGTTGTCCCCGTTGCATGCCCCTGTCATTACATCCTTTGAAAGATTCAAAGCATGCGTTGGTATGTCTTCTGGTAGATAATTTTAGGTCTGGTTGTGATTATGTGTTGAATGTGTTTTTGGAAATTATGTGAGGAATGTTAGACGTATTCCGGAAAAGTGTTTTATGTTAACTGTTTGAGCATGTGTGTGCTGTAAATTAACTATGTTGTTGCCTGAAATTTGTGTGTTAAAATGTTGTGTTTTCGTGTATGAAAATGTTACAAGTGTGATGTTCATATAAGGGTAATGTTGCTGGAAAAATATCAGCCGAATTACTCCAAGAATCAGCATTAAAACTTGAGAGAAAGATGAATTGAAAAAGACCAAATTTCCAGCTTGCTGGAAATGTTGGTCTCGGCCAAGAATTTGAAGTGAGCTATGTTTTAAAATTTTTTTAAAATTATGAGGTCATTGGGAATTGAACCCAAGACCTCACCAAATGTAAATTACATAAAAATTTCATGAGAAAAATGAAAGAAAAAATAGATGTGGTGAGTGGGGATTGAACCCACAACCTCTTGAATAGATGAGAGAGTTAGGAGAAAAATAAAGGAGGAAAAATAAATGTGGTGAGTGGGGATTGAACCCACAACCTCTTGAATAGATGAAAGAGTTAGGAGAACAATAAAGGAGAAAAATAAAATGAGGTGAGTGGGGATTGAACCCACAACCTCTTGGATAGGTGAGAAAGTTAAGAGATAAATTACGAGAAAAAGAATGAGCTTGTGGGCGATTGATCCCACAACCTCCTTACGTTAAACGAGAAAGAGAGGAGGAAAAGAAAGGAAATATTATGGGAGTGATGGGGATCGAACTAGGGTCCCCCAAATCTGAAAAATGCAATTATCAAGTTTAATATAAGATTAAGTGTTGCTCAAGGGATTCGAAGTCGGGTTCCCTTGCCCAATTCCGTATTGACACATAAGTCATATGTAAACAAATATTTAATGAATGCTGCCCCTAAGGATCGAAATCAATATCTTAGCATACCTACAAGATGCATAAGTCTTGTACCACATAATCTTGGGTAAATATGAATCACTTAGACGAACTATGAGTGAAGCCTCATGGCTTGTATGTGTGGACTCATAAGTCTAGCATACGTTTAAAAGTAAGTGAACCTAAGATGTTATGTGAAGAGATGATGAAACCCCAAAGGGGTTAGGTAAGAGTGTGACACACATTAAAGGGCCAAGTGTATTGACATACGATGAAATGAACATTCACGTAAAGGGGTGAGTAATTATGAAGATGTAAATGTGCTAAAGTTAATGAATGTGGTGACAACATGATAAGAGGCTAATGTGAAAGGTGAGAGAAATCTCAAATGAGCCTAAGTAAATGTTATCAAGACGTACTCACCTATGAGAGTGTAAAGTTAAGGAAGAGACCAGTCTCTATGAACACTCTAATGAAAGTATTGAAGTTAAAGCATACTTAATACTATGATAAGATGAGAAATCATCTAATGAGCTATGATGCCTCATGCTAGAAGCCAGCTTCTATGATGTATGAGATGAACGTAATGGAACTTTATACTGAGCACCGATAGACTAGCTATGAGTGGCGATTCCTTCTTTCAGGAAGGCAGAGGTTCGTGTAATTCTCATGGGATGAGACTGTCCGTCCAGATGGGTATGGGTCTCCTTATATCTCCTAGTCTTTGAATCTATGCAGCCAACATAGGGATCTAGCAGGGTTCAATCCCCTATATACGCTAGCATGTTTTTGGTTTCACTTTGGTCGGTGATTCCACCTCTTTTCGGTGTGGGGTAGACACAGTATTTCATGGAGCTCACATAATCTATGTCGGTTAAAGTTAAAGTTCCCAAAGAAAGAATGAGGCCAGCCTCACGTAATGCACACAATGAAATGAACGATACCAAAGGTGTTTAGGTAGGATAATCAAGAGGTGAACTAGACTTATGTAATGACACTAGGTCATTCTTAGTCATTGCACAGTGAACCCAATGAGAGTCTTAAACTACATCATAGGTATAGCTGGTGTTTACACTAGCCTATGAATGAAATGAAATGAAGTACGTATGAATGAATGAAGCAGACTCTGTGTTTGCTAAAGAAGGATCCCTAGTTGAGGTCCCATATGTTGAGCCCTGATATTGGGAAGTCCTAATGTCAAGTCCATCATTCCAAAGTCTCATGGCATATGAACGAATGATATGAAATATGTTATGTGCTATATGCAATATGTTATGTATTATATGAAATATGCTATGTGCTATATACAATATGTTATGTGCTGTGTGCAATATGATACTTATGATGATGCATGTTACTCTCATAGCATGACTTTCCTAATCCGATTTTGGCAAGTCCATTGACTTGACTTTCCATAATTCATATCGTTAGGAGAGAGCTCTTATTAATCATGCATGTCCTTGGTGTGTGCTCGCATATACCCATACTTAGTACAAGTGTGTACTAATCCCATACAACTCTCTACTTTTAGGTGCAGGTGCAGCTGGACGCTAGAGCTTACGAGTCGACGCTGAAGTTATTCGGACGTGGAGCTTTCATCCGGATTTGGTAGGCCCTCATGCTTTCGAGGATGCTTGATATTTTATTCTAGCATTAGATGTAGGCGTTAGCTAGTGGAGTATGTTCCACTAGTGTTTCTTTCCCAGTTATTTTCAGATATTGTATTGGTGCCATTTTTGGCAACTCTATATTTTTATATAGATATGACTATGTCTTTTATTTGATTATCTTGATATTAGATGGTTGTTGTGAACGCTTAAGAGTTTATGTAGATAGTCTTATACGAGCTCAATGTTTCTCACTATGAAGTTTAAATAAACAAAAAGTTCAAATTTTTCTGCTAAAATTAACATAGATGATGTAACGATTACGTATGTAGGCTTGTCTACGACCTCTGAGAGGTCAACGACGCCGGTTTCGGCTAGGGTCTAGACTCTGCTCGTGACAAAGTTGGTATGAGAGCCTTAGGTTAAATTCCAAGGATAATAAATTCACATCAACCACATCGAGTAGTTTCTAACTTATGGTAGTGAAGTGCACCAGTATCATGAATTAGAGACAGCATGATGCGTAGGAAAATTTCCCTTCTTCTGATCTTATCGTGCTTTCCTTAATGTCTAATTTCTTGGTGTTACGAGCGTATCTAACATCAATTCTATTTTTTTTCCAGAAATCAAACACAAGGGGGAACGCTGGTCGTGGAAGGGTAGGAGCAGCTGCTGGGGACAACCAAGTTCCACCCCAGGCTCCAGCTGCAGGAGTGGCCATGCCAGTTAACCCAGCTGGGTTGACTGATGCCGAGGTGCGGAAAACTTTGGCACAGATGGCTCAAGCCATCACTATGCAGGCTCAGGCTATGACGGACCAGGCCAACAGACAGGAGGTTCAGCGGGAGAACCCACCAGCCCACAACATGGCGAACAGGTTGCGAGACTTTACGAGGATGAATCCTCCAATCTTTACAGGATCTAAGACTGCAAAGGATCCTCAGGAGTTCGTGGAGGAGGTCTAGAAGATTTTGGTGGCGATGGGGGCCACAGAGATTGAGAAAGCTGAGCTGGCCTCGTACCAGTTGAAGGATGTTGCACAGGCTTGGTGCAAGATGTGGCAGGATAGCAGGGCATTGGGCGGAGGTCCGATCATATGGGAGCTGTTTAATTCAGCTTTTCTGGAGAGGTTCTTCCCCAGAAAGATGAGAGAGGCTAAGGTTGAGGAGTTCATCAACCTTAAGTAGGGCTCGATGACTGGTAGTGAGTATTCCCTGAAATTCGTTAAATTGTCCAGGTATGCCACTTCTCTTGTGTCGAACAACAGGGATGAGATGACCAGGTTCCTTACAGGGATCTCAGAGGAATTGGAGGAGGAGTGTCGGGATGCGATGCTTCATGATAGCATGGACTTGTCCAGGCTGATGGTACATGTCCAGCAGGTTGAGGACAGTAGGAAAAAGAGGAGTCTCCGTGATGTCAGGAGGCCTAACCCTTCTGACCAGACAGGTTCCAGCAGAGGTGGTGGCAGGAGCACTTTTGGAGTTCGTGATCAGCCCAGATTTAAGAAAGGGCATCAGAGTTTAGGGAACTCTAACTCTCAGAGGAGTGCAGCACCCAGAGGAGGCAGACCCGATCCAAAGAAGGGCAATGTAGGTGATGTACAGCGTCCCAGAAAGAAATGTGGCAAGTGTGACCGTATTCACAGTGGAGAATGCACACTAGGCACAAATGCCTGCTTCGGTTGCGGAAAGAGTGGACACATGGTCAGGGACTGTCCACAGAATAGGGGTCAGGCTGGAGGTAATGCTCAGCCTAGGCCTAATCCCCAGAATGCTATTGCAGCCGAGCCTCCTAAGAGGAACAAATTCTACGCCTTGAAGGGCAGGGAGGAGCAGGAGAAGTCTGTTGATGTGGTCACAGGTATGCTGCAAGTTTTCTCAACCTCTGTTTATGCTTTACTTGATCCAGGGTCTACGATTTGTTTTATGACTCCCTTGCTTGCTCTTACTTTTGAAACACTACCTGAGGTTTTGCAGGATCCTATAGTAGTTAGTACCCCCTTGGGAGAAAATGTGAGAGTTGATAGGGTTCATAAAGACTGCCCAATAGTAGTATGTGGTAAGACTATGTGTGCAGACCTTGTTGAGTTACCCATGAATGACTTCGATGTTATACTTGGTATGGACTGGCTCCATAAATGTTATGCCTTCATGGATTGTCGTAGTAGGGTTGTGAGATTTCGTTTCCCTAATGAATTAGAGCTGGTCTGTGAGGGGTACAATTTGAGTCGTTCAAGTCCCTTGATTTCGAACCTAAAAGCTAACAAAATGATGTCCAAGAGATTGTTATGTCAACTTGTGAGTGTCAATGATCTAGATCATGACATTCCTTCCATAGACTCTGTGCCCGTAGTGAATGAGCTCCAAGATGTTTTTCCCGATGATTTGCCAAGAGTCCCTCCCCCTCGAGAGATTGATTTTGGTATCGACCTAGATCCCGATACAAAACCGATTTTCAATTCCTTCCTACAGAATGTCTCCAACGGAACTCAAAGAGTTGAAGCTGCACTTAAAAGATCTCACACATAAGGGCTTCATCCAGCCGAGCATATCCCCTTGGGGCGCTCCAGTGTTGTTTATGAAAAAGAAGGATGGAACCCTTAGGATGTGTATCGATTATCGGCAGCTCAACAAAGTCACTATAAAGAACAGGTATCCACTTCCCAGAATAGATGACTTATTCAATCAACTCCAAGGGTCTAGTTTCTTCTCAAAGATTGATCTTCGCTCCGGGTATCATCAGCTTAGGGTTATGGATGGAGATATCCCAAAGACAGCCTTTCTTACCCGTTATGGTCATTATGAGTTCCTAGTCATGTCATTTGGTGTCACTAATGCACCAGCTGCATTTATGGACCTCATGAACCGAGTCTTCCGTGAATACCTTGATTCTTTTGTCATAGTATTCATTGATGACATCCTCATCTACTCTAAGATCAAGGAAGAGCATGGACAGCATTTGAGACTAACCTTGCAGGTACTTAGACAACATCAGCTGTATGCCAAATTCAGCAAGTGTGAATTTTGGCTTACATCAGTGACCTTCCTGGGTCATGTTGTGTCAGGGTGTGGAGGTGAACCCCAGGAAGACTGAGGCTGTTAAAAACTGGCCAAGACCTCTTACTCCCACCGATATCCGTAGCTTTCTGGGATTGGCTGGTTACTACCGCAGGTTCGTGGAGGGTTTTTCTTCCATTGCTGCCCCACTGACAGCTTTTACTAAGAAGAAAGCCAAGTTCGAATGGACGGAGACTTGTGAGAAGAGCTTCCAGGAGCTCAAGGACAGACTCACTTCAACCCCAGTGCTTACGTTACCTAAATATGGTGAGAATTACACTGTTTATTGTGATGCATCTAGGGTTGGATTGGGTTGTGTTCTAATGCAGGGTGGTAAGGTGACAGCCTATGCGTCCAGACAGCTCAAGGTTCATGAGAAGAATTATCTCACTCATGACCTGGAGTTAGCAGCTGTGGTCTTTGCATTGAAGCTGTGGAGGCATTACTATACGGAGTGCACGTGGATGTGTTCACAGAACACAAGAGTCTCCAGTACGTGTTCACACAGAAAGAGTTGAATCTACGTCAGCGGAGATGGTTGGAGCTGTTGAAGGAGTATGATATGAGTGTCCACTACCATCCAGGTAAAGCAAATGTTGTAGCTGATGCTTTGAGCAGGTTGAGCATGGGGAGTACAGCCCACGTTGATGATGGGAAAAAGGAGTTGGTGAAGGATGAACACAGACTGGCCAGACTGGGTGTGCGGTTGATGGCTTCTACTAGTGGGGGTGTTTCAGTTCATCCTAGTTCTGAATCATCCTTGGTAATTGAAGTCAAGAAGGATCAGCATCTTGATCCTGTTTTGATGGAGTTAAAGGACTCAGTGTTGCTAAAGATGAATGAGTCCTTTGCTTTGGGAGGTGACGGCATTCTTATGTACCAGGACAGGCTGTGTGTACCAGATGTGGATGATTTGCGAACCAAGATTGTTGCAGAGGCCCATGGTTCTAGGTATTCGATACATCCAGGTTCCACCAAGATGTATCATGACCTCAAGCAGATCTATTGGTGGGATGGCATGAAGAAGGACATTGCTGAGTATATGGCCAAGTGTCCTAATTGTCAGCAGGTTAAGGCAGAGCACCTTAAGCCTGGTGGTCTCACTCAGATGATTGAGGTTCCGACTTGGAAGTAGGAGGCCATTAACATGGACTTCGTGGTTGGTCTTCCGAGGACTAGGAGACAGCATGACTCCATATGGGTTATTGTGGACAGGATGACTAAGTCTGCCCACTTTATCCCTGTAAAGTCTACTTACAGGGCCGAGGATTATGCGAGACTCTACATTGATGAGATTGTGAGGTGGCATGGGATTCCTTTGTCTATAATTTCAGATAGAGGAGCTCAGTTCAATTCGCATTTCTGGAGATCCTTCCAGAAGAGCTTAGACACGCAGGTAAAGCTCAGTACTGCCTTCCATCCTCAGACATATGGGCAGGCAGAGCGCACCATTCAGACATTGGAGGACATGTTGAGGGCGTGTGTGATCGACTTCAGAGGTAGTTGGGACGACCATCTGCCATTGATAGAGTTCTCATATAATAACAGTTATCACTCCAGTATTGGGATGGCACCGTTTGAGGCACTGTATGGTAGGAGATGTAGGTCTCCAGTTGGGTGGTTCGAGGCTGGACAGTCATCCATTTTGGGTCCTGAGATCATTCATGAGGCCTTAGAGAAGGTCAGAGTGATAGGGGACAGGTTGGCTACTGCTTACAGTAGGCAGAAGTCTTACGTAGATAACAGGAAGCGGCCCTTAGAGTTTGATGTTGGTGACCAGGTCTACTTTAGGATATCACCCATGAAGGGGGTGATGAGGTTTGACACGAAGGGGAAGTTGAGTCCGAGGTACGTTGGGCCATACGAGATTCTACAGCGTGTGTGTGAGGTGGCCTATGAGTTGGCGTTGCCAGCGGAGCTAGCTTCTGTTCATCCAGTCTTTCATGTCTCTATGTTAAAGAAGTGCCTTGGTGATCCAGCATCGATTCTGCCTGTAGAAGGTTTGGGGGTTGATGAAGACTTGTCCTATGAGGAGGTTCCTGTTGAGATTTTAGACCGACAGGTAAAGCGGCTGAGAAACAAGGAGGTTGCCACAGTGAAGGTATTGTGGAGGAACCATCTTGTTGAGGGTGATACGTGGGAGGCCGAGGCCGATATGAGATCCCACTACCCTCATCTTTTCAGCTCTTGAGGTTAGACTTTCTACTCTTAATCTAAGTTTTCTTATCTCATCCATTCCTGGTTGTTATTGCTTGACTGTGTATAGTACCTATGTTATGATATGACTGGCGTTGTGCTAGATTATTAGAAGTGTTATTCGGGGACGAATGTTCCTAAGGGGGGGATAATGTAACAACCCTAAAATGGCTAGACTAAGTAATGCTTACTGTATCTAGAATGCCTACGATTAGACCGGGTTCACACGGATTGATGCGCGTAGAACCAGAGCTCTGAACCTTTGCAACAACCAAGCCAACCAACTTGGTGAGTTAGTTGAGCTAGGAAAGGTTGGGTCCATCCATATAGGGCACCCGAATATGAAGATCTACCCGGATGAGTCTTAACCAGACTTAAAAAGAGGTAATCTTAAGATTGGAGGGTCTAGGGGTAAAATGGTCTTTTTCCAGGATAAGGGTAGTATTGTAATTACTCTAAATATTTAATTAATTAATTAATTAATATGGTGGAGGGGCAATTTGGGTATAAACAGCCGAAATTGACCTTTGAGCGAAATCTTGCTCCACTCGGGTTCGAGCCTAGGTGTGAGCAATGATTTAATTTGATTTATTTGATTTATTGAATTAATTTAATTAATTAATATTTAATTTCTGATTTAAGAAAAAGGAAAATTCAGATTTTTATTTATTAATTAAAGATAAATCCTAATTTGACTAAGTCTCTCCCTAATCTCCTAATCCTAAGTTAACACTCTCACACGTTTCTCACCATCTCTCTCTCACTCACGATCTGCCTTCAACAAGAGAATAAGAACAGAACGTAAAATACAAAGTTCATCAAGAACTTGAAAGCTAAAAACTCAAAAGCAAAACAAGCTTAAAAACGAAAAGTAAAAATCAATTTCTCGACGGATTTTGCTTGTGGTTTCGGTGGTGAGACGTTGGCTTAGTGGGGAAACAGGTAGCACGTTGAATCACTTTTGAACAACTTTAGGTATGTGTTTTCTTCTCTCTTGGTCCCTTTCCCAAGAGACCCTTAAGGTTCAGTTTAATCGGAATTGAAAAACTAAGGTTGTTCCCGTTGCATGTGCATGTCATTAGATCCTTTTAAAGATTCAAAGAATGCGTTGGTATGTCTTCTGGTAGATAATTTTAGGTCTGATTGTGATTATGTGTTGAATGTGTTTTTGGAATTATGTGTGGAATGAAAGAGGTATTCCGAAAAAGTCTTTTAAGTTAACTGTTTGAGCATGTGTGTGCTGTAAATTAACTATGTTGCTGCCTGAAATTTGTGTGTTAAAATGCTGTGTTTTCGTGTATGAAAATGTTACAAGTGTGATGTTCATATAAGGGTAATGTTATTGGAAAAATGTCACCCGAATTACTCCAAGAATCAGCATAAAAACTTGAGAGAAAGATGAATTGAAAGAGACCAAATTTCCAGCTTGCTGGAAATGTTGGTCTCGGCCAAGAATTTGAAAAGTGAGCTATGTTTTAATTTTTTTTTAAAATTGTGAGGTCATTGGGAATTGAACCCAAGACCTCACCAAATGTATATTACATAAAAATTTCACGAGAAAAATGAAAGAAAAAATAGATGTGGTGAGTGGGGATTGAACCCACAACCTCTTGAATAGATGAGAGAGTTAGGAGAAAAATAAAGGAGGAAAAATAAATGTGGTGAGTGGGGATTGAACCCACAACCTCTTGAATAGATGAGAGAGTTAGGAGAAAAATAAAGGAGAAAAATAAAATGAGGTGAGTGGGGATTGAACCCACAACCTCTTGGATAGGTGAGAAAGTTAAGAGATAAATTAAGAGAAAAAGAATAAGCTTGTGGGGGATTGATCCCACAACCTCCTTGTCTTAAATGAGAAAGAGAGGAGGAAAAGAAAGGAAATATTATAGGAGTGATGGGGATCGAACTAGGGTCCCCCAAATCTAAAAAATGCAATTATCAAGTTTAATATAAGATTAAGTGTTGCTCAAGGGATTCGAAATCGGGTTCCCTTGCCCAATTCCATATTGACACATAAGTCATACGTAAACAAATATTTAATGAATGCTGCCCCTAAGGATCGAAATCAATATCTTGGCATACCTACAAGATGCATAAGTCTTGTACCACATAGTCTTGGGTAAATATGAATCACTTAGACGAACTATGAGTGAAGCCTCATGGCTTGTATGTGTGGACTCATAAGTCTAGCATACGTTTAAAAGTAAGTGAACCTAAGATGTTATGTGAAGAGATGATGAACCCCCAGAGGGGTTAGGTAAGAGTGTGACACACATTAAAGGGCCAAGTGTATTGGCATACGATGAAATGAACATTCACGTAAAGGGGTGAGTAATTATGAAGATGTAAATGTGCTAAAGTTAATGAATGTGGTGACAACGTGATAAGAGGCTAATGTGAAATGTGAGAGAAATCTCAAATGAGCCTAAGTAAATGTTACCAAGACGTACTCACCTATGAGAGTGTAAAGTTAAGGAAGAGACCAGTCTCTATGAACACTCTAATGAAAGTATTGAAGTTAAAGCATACTTAATACTAATGATGAGATGAGAAATCATCTAATGAGCTATGATGCCTCATGCTAGAATCCAGCTTCTATGATGTATGAGATGAACGTAATGGAACTTTATACTGAGCACCGATAGACTAGCTATGAGTGGCGATTCCTTCTTTCGGGAAGGCAGAGGTTCGTGTAATTCTCATGGGATGAGACTGTCTGTCCAGACGGGTATGGGTCTCCTTATATCTCCTAGTCTTTGAATCTATGCAGCCAATCTAGGATCTAGCAGGGTTCAATCCCCTATATACGCTAGCATGTTTTTGGTTTCACTTTGGCCGGTGATTCCACCTTTTTTCGGTGTGGGGTAGACACATGATATCATGCAGCTCACATGATCTATGTCGGTTAAAGTTAAAGTTCCCAAAGAAAGAATGAGGCCAGCCTCATGTAATGCACAGAATTAAATGAACGATACCAAAGGTGTTTGGGTAGGATAATCAAGAGGTGAACTAGACTTATGTAATGATACTAGGTCATTCTTAGTCATTGCACAGTGAACCCAATGAGAATCTTAAACTACATCCTAGGTATAGCTGGTGTTTACACTAGCCTATGAATGAAATGAAATGAAGTACGTATGAATGAATGAAGCAGACTCTGTGTTTGCTAAAGAAGGCTCCCTAGTTGAGGTCCCATATGTTGAGCCCTCATTTTGGGAAGTCCTAATGTGAAGTCCATGATTCCAAGGTCTCATGGCATATGAACTAATGATATGAAATACGTTATGTGCTATATGCAATATGCTATGTGCTATATGCAATATGTTATGTGTTGTGTGCAATATGATACATATGATGATGCATGTTACTCTCATAGCATGACTTTCCTAATTCGATTTTGGCAAGTCCACTGACTTGACTTTCCATAATTCATATCGTTAGGAGAGAGCTCTTATTAATCATGCATGTCCTTGGTGTGTGCTTGCATATACCCATACTTAGTACAAGTGTGTACTAATCCCATACAACTCTCTACTTTTAGGTGCAGGTGCAGCTGGACGCTAGAGCTTACGAGTCGACGTTGAAGTTATCCAGACGTGAAGCTTTCATCCGGATATGGTAGGCCCTTATGCTTTCGAGGATGCTTGCTATTTTATTCTAGCATTAGATATAGGCATTAGCTAGTGGAGTATGTTCCACTAGTGTTTCTTTCCCAGTTATTTTCAGATATTGTATTGGTGCCATTTTTGGAAACTCTATATTTTTATACAGATATAACTATGTCTTTCATCTGATTATCGTGATATTAGATGGTTGTTGTGAACGCTTAAGAGTTTATATAGATAGTCTTATACGAACTCAATGTTTCTCATTATGAAGTTTAAGTAAACAAAAAAGTTCAAAGTTTTCCGCTAAAATTAACCTAGATGATGTAACAATGACGTATGTAGGCTTGTCTGCGACCTCTGAGAGGTCAACGATGCCGATTTCGGCTAGGGTCTAGACTCCGGTCGTGACAGATAAAGTACTTAGATCTTTGAGCTTCCTCAAATATCCTCTCTTAGAGTTCATCCACCTTTGGTACACACAATCTACCTTGATATCTCAACACACCATCTCCCCCTTGCTCAAAAGCCATCACTTTTTGTTTATTAACATTTTCCTTTCATTCAAGCAAAATAGGGTCTTGGTCTTGTTTCTTCTTCACTTTAGACATGATTCAATCCCATTCATCACTACCACTATGCCTTCATTGGAATAAAAAACCGGACTCCTAATCGTGCAAGTATGTTCACATCTTTGGCCAACTCTTTCTTCCTTCCTCAACATGTGTTGTACTACCCATAGACAACCTGCTCAAGGCATTATAAACATCATTAATAATTTTTGAGTGACTCTAACCACCTTCTCTATTTGAGATTATGCTTTTTGTTGTTGAATAAGTACTGGAGACTCTTTTGATCGGTGAACACATCCACATGAACACCACAGATTTTGTGACACTATTATTAGTGGCAAATACTAGCGCTGCCAACTCGAGGTCATGAGTTGGGTAATTCTTCTCGTAAAACTTAAGTTGTCACGAGGCATAAGCAATAACCTTAATATTATGCATCAAAACACAACCAAGTAAAACTCTGGATGCCTCACGATACAAAACAAAGCCTTATGTACCCTACGGTAGAGTCAATTCTAAGGCAGTAAATAACCAGGTTTTCAATTCCTAAAATCTTTTCTCACCAGCTTTAGACCATTGAAATTTTGTTGTGTTCTAAATCAAATTAGTCAACAGGGATGAGATATGAAAACCCCTTAACAAATTGCCCAGCCAGTCAATCCCAAGAAACTCCTAATATCAGTTGGAGATGTGGGGCTAGGACAATTCTGCTCTGCCTTTATTTTATGAGTGTCAACTCGTATCCCATCACAATAAATAATGTGTCATAATAATTCCAAATCCTTAAGACAAAGCTCATACTTAGAGAATTTTACATACAACTCTCTATCCTTAATGGTTTGGAGAACTACTCTAAGATGACTAACATGATCTGCCTCATTCCTCAAATAAATTAGAATGTCATCAATGAATGCAATAACAAATATATCAAGATACAGATTAAATACCCTATTGATAAGGTCCATGAAATTGCAGGAGCATTGGTCAAACCAAAAGACATAACCAAAAACTTATAATAACCATAACAGGTCCTGAATGCCGGCTTGTGAATATCACCCTCTCTTACCCTCAACTTGTGATAGCCTGATCTGAGGTCTATCTTAGAAAAAACATGTGGCACTCTGAAGTTTATCAAAAAGATCATCAATGCTCAGAAGAGGATAATTGTTCTTGATAGTAATTGTAATAAATACATATCCTAAGTGAACCATCTTTCTTCCTATCAAAAAAGATCAGAGAGACCTAAGGTGACACTTGGTCGAATAAAACCTTTATCAAGAAGGTCTTTCAACTGCTCTTTGATCTTATTTAACTCAGTTTGAGCAATTATATATGCAAGAATAGAGACAGGTCGAGTATGAGGAAGAATATCTACACGAAAGTTTATTTATCTCTCAGGAGGGACTCTAGGAAGATTATCTGAAAAGACTTCTGGAAACTTACTCACAACTGGATCTGACTGTATAGACGGTGTCTCAACACTAGAATCATTAGGTCGGACTAAGTTATAGATGCGCCCCTTGGAAACTAACTTTTTGGCCTTAATGTACGAAATGAAATGAGACTTAGGCGCTCCTCAACTACTTCTCAACTCTATAACTGGCTCATTAGGAAACTGGAATTTAACTACTCGGTTCTACAATCAATTGAGGCATAACAAGCATAACGTCAGTCTAAAGATAGAATGACATCAAAGTCCATCATGTCTAACTCGGCTAAGTTAGTCATGGTGTCCTTGTGCTTGATAGTAATGATACAATCATGTTAAACTCCATCGGCTAGAATAGACTCACCAACAAGTGTGGAAACACTGAAGGTCCCAAGAAGTTGTTCGGTAATAATAGTGAACCTCATAACAATATAAGGAGTTACAAAATATAGACTCGCACCAGGATCAAGCAATTCATATACATCAAAAATAAAAACTTTTATCATATCACTGACAACATCTGGCGGATTTTCTTTCCTTTGGAAACTCGTGATAGCTTGAAGACAGTTTGCTCCTCTGCCTGTCCATGAAGTAGTTCCTCTAGGTGCACCTTTGTCTAGAGGAGCCATTGAAGAAGATTTGGCTCTATTGCCCCCATTACCATTTCTCTGTCTGTTCATAGGGAATTCTCTCATAAAGTGACATTCATTACCACACTTGAAGCAACCATGGTAGCCATCACGACACGCTACTGCATGGTTTCTACCACACTTAGCATATGCAATACCTCATTGTGCCACACTATCTTGAGATTGCGCAAGTCTAGCTCTGTAGTTTGTTGAATTTTGGTTCCTCAAATAAACTATGTTCCTTGGTGCAAGTGCATTAGAAAATGATGGAGCAGTTCTAGTTGCCCTTTGCTGAAAAGATGACCGATTTACATTATCCTTTTACTGCCTCGTCTCATTTCTTGTAGTCTTAACCTTTTTTTCTGGAACTATTCTCTATCTCTCAGCATATATTCCTCAACGTATGGTAACTTATCGTGACCAACGACACTAATCCACAATATGAGTGTCTACAATCGTCGATAATTTAGTAACCCAAACAAGGGTTGAGATCGTGTACCCAGGGAGCGGTTTAGAGAAGATGTAGTTAATTATAATTTCATTTTAATTAGTCGTAGCTAAAGATATTTACGAATAAGAACATTTCAAATTAAGGGGGTAACACCAAACTGTCAAATATCGATTTGGGGGTTTGTCAAAAGTATAGTAAAACCGATAAAAATGCAAAAGAGAATCAAGTATGGGGAAAAGTTCTTGGTGTGTGACCTCAATAAATGTTGAAATACATAGTTGAGTACATGCTTTCGATAAGAAATTTGAAAGTTAATAGTGACTAGGCTAATATTAAGATTGAAATAAATTCCTTCTCGGGCAACTTACCCCGTTTCAAATGTGTTTCTCTCGGACACCCATTTTTCGCATAAAGGCCAGCCTACGCCTTACCTCACTCACTCTCTCGAGTTGAGTGTTAGTATATGGGACTAAGGCTCACCCTCTCGGGCTGAACCTCATTTCGACCCACTCCTTAGTCCATCAGATTAGCGGTCTCGGTTATGCGACCTCCATCTTAGGCAAGCCGAAAACACATGGGTGAGTTTGTCTTTGCAACTAAAAACCCATTAAGTTAAACCAAAACCACTAGGTGTAATCACTATTAAAATACATCTAACCTATCAGCAAGCAAAACCCAATAATAATTCAACACATATTTGCTAAATCTCACCCTAATAATGGGGTTCTTAGCAACACATTGCAATAAACAAAATACACATAAAATGATAATGAGATCAAATGGGTATAAGAAATTAAACCTTAATATGATCAAAGGAAGAAGAATGGATAAGACCCACTTCCAACTTAGGGATGATGAAAACCTTCTTTCTTCAAATCTCAAACAACTCTCTCCGAACTTTAGATAAATACAAAAATTAAAGTTCTAAAAGTGAAAATTGATGATAATGGATTCTTAATAATAAAACCTATGACTAGTATTTATAGCTTTAAGATTAAGTGTTGCGGCGTACCACTCGACGAGGTTAGTCACAATCTCTGAATGACTCGGCTATTCGCCCTTCTTTTGGTTCATCTCCTTTTGTACATTGCCTTCAGCATGTTTGTGTCCTGGATCATAGGGCGGTATATCTCTACTTCACAGACCTATTCGTTGATACACTGACTGATCCTTTCATGGCGTTTTAATCCACTTCCTTCAGGGCTTCGCATGTTTGGAACAAAGAGCGGCGTAAGTCCACTCGGTTACTCGCCAAGTGTACTTGGCGATGTTCTGGCTTTTGTTTCTACATTCTTTTCAGCCTCTTTCTTCCTTTTTGCGCATAAGTGTCCATGCTTGCATTAACACTTCAAATACTTCAACTTATGAGTTTTATGAGACTAAATAAGCATTAGAGGACACTATTTTTATTAAAATAAAGCCCTGAGTAGTCCAATTTAAGGACTCATCAGCACCCCCCAACTTAAACTTTTGTTTGTCCTCAAGTAAACTCAAGTTCAACAGTTCAAAAAGGATATCTAAAATAGAGCTACATATGACTCAATCATGAACATAAACAACAAGACTCAAACTACTCATGTCACGCCTCAAAACCCATTAAGACGGACAGGCACCCGATGCCCTAAAGGCCCGAGAGAACCAACCTGCAACCTGTTCTTACTGAGCATATACTATAACAATTGAGACAAGTTAACTTAGGATGCAGCGATACAAAACAACGTAAGTAGGTCCAAAATTTATGTACAATACTTGGCCGTCGTGGCCACAACTCCTTAAGACACAACTGAACCATGTACATACGTCTACAAAGCCTTTAAAAGATAGAAGACTAGAGTAGGTTGGGACAGACCCCGCCTTACCCTTAACTATGATACAATACCAAATGAATTTACCAAGGACTCAATAAAACTCCGAATCAACTTGGAGCTCACCAAAAGTAGCAGAATTTCGAGTGCTCCTACTGAGGAGGTCTACTAGCTGGAGTACCTGAGCCTGCAGCATGAAATGCAGCGTCCCCAATACGGGACGTCAGTACGAAAAATGTACTGAATATGTAAGGCAAATAGTATATGTAATACAAGGCTCAAATGAAATCAAGTAGCAACATATGAGTGCATAGATTAGGAGAGAAGACCACCTTTGCTTACTCTTGTGGATTCAAGTAAGCTACATTATTTTCTTTACCTTTTTGTATGTTATAATCTTTGTTGGACATGTGATACAAGTGACCAGCTGATCAGTGGTAGAAGAGGATGACCCATGCTAGGCGTATTAACCCCTGGGATGCGGTCCTCATAATTACACAACTTGGGATCGGCCCATGCTAGGCTTTTGCCCCTGAGCTGCCACCCTTCTATACCAATAGGGATCGGCCCATGCTAGGCTTTCGCCCCTGAGCTGCCACCCTTAATTATATAGATTCCTTCACTTAGATTCATTAATCTTTGAGATTATTGTTAATCAGTTCATAACTCTTTTGAGATATTATTTTGGATAATCATAACACTTTTGAGATGTTGATTTGGTGGTCATAATCATCTTGGAGATATGGAAATACGGAACAGTAGTGGAATACATGAAAATAATACTTTGAGGCAGTAACAATGACATAAGGAGCTATGAAACATCAACACCTTACTTTAAGACCTTAATGGCACAATTGACTTCAATTGGATAGGAGAAGGATTCATCAAACTTTCTTTTGCAAATACCATTTCTATAACAGCACAAGGGGAAATTACACAAGTATAGAGTAGTGAACATATAATGAAGTAGTTCCATGTACTTAGAATGGGGAAAGAAATATTGTTAGCTATTTGGAGATAGTACGCTGCCACTATGCTTCCTTTTCTAGAAATAGACCTTATGGGAATCACTTCATTGATATTAATTGCAGGTGCCAGATTTCATGCCAAAAGGATATAGAATCGAATAGCCTTACATACCTTATTTTTCTGACCAATACTACTATCACGATTCAGCCTTCCTTTTTGGGTGCTAATCTACAACATAAATCATGATTAAGCTAACATCAGCAGCTAATCACAATAAGGTCCTCGAAAATAGTAGCTAAAATTTTGATGGAAATCAGGCCCATACAACCCTTACATAAATGGTGAACCACCACACCTTTCCTCTACACATTAATATAACTTCATACATCATCTTCCAAGATACCCAAACTGCCCTCAACAACAATATTCATAAGGCAGCCACTATCAATCTCAAATCTTTCAGCATAATAGGAGAATATTGACTCAAAGATCTATCACAATCCATAAATTCTTGATAAATATATACAAAATTCTCCACTCCAAACATGATCAAAGAGAGGAAAACAAATGGGTTGAAGTCTTACCTTAATTCTGGAAATTTATCCTCTAAACTTGTACTTCAAGAATTCAAACTCTCCTTCAAACTCTTACTTGAAAAATGAGAAAACACTCAAGAACCCTAAGGTGTTTTAGGGCTGCTTATTGAAGCCAAGAGAGACCAAGAAAGAAACTTAAGGAAATCTGAAATTTTGCAAGTTCAAAATGGAGAAAATAGACTTGATCCTTATCCTTTCAAAAAGGAGGTGTTATGGCCGATATTCTTGACCAATTTTGGTCCATATAATGTCAAGTAGGTGTCCCACCTGCTTGTCCTTTTAACGTGGGCCTTTTTGGACTCAAGATTATTGGACCTTGGCTGTCCATTTTTCCTTTGTCCTTATATTCAATTTGGGATAGATTAATGCAAGTAGGTGGTACACACTTGGCCCAATAACATGGTAAAACAAATCTTAGGAGGTGATGCACTTACCTAGTTTCACTTGGGCTTTATCCATAATGGGCCAATTGGCAGATTTGGCTGCTGGGGTTTCTTTCATTCACAATTTTCTTTAATAGGTTTGGGCTTCAAATGAGCCCCTAAATATAAGACTAAATCTAGTCAATCAAACTTGGCCCCTTTAACTATAATATAGCTCAAGTAGGTGATGCAACAGCTAGCTCAATTACACCTTACTATAATTACTTAAATACTTTCCATCGGAGTTAACTTGCAATCCATATGCTGAAACGTGCAAGGCATTACATCACCTTCCGAGCTAGTTTAAACCAACACTAATCATATAAGAAACATGATGCCTCACCTACACTATAAGTCTATGTCAAGTATAACATGAATAGAACTACCACATACAAAATACAGGCCGTTACAGAAGACTACCTATATAGCTGAAGAGTATGCGAGGTTGTACATTAAAGAGATAGTTCGACTACATGGAGTGCCAATCTCTATAATATCTGATAGAGGAGCTCA
The DNA here is from genome assembly GCA_016801875.1 of Solanum sitiens. Classification (NCBI taxonomy): domain Eukaryota; kingdom Viridiplantae; phylum Streptophyta; class Magnoliopsida; order Solanales; family Solanaceae; genus Solanum; species Solanum sitiens. The sequence goes on from JABWTJ010000988.1 coordinate 204,797, forward strand.
ATTCACGGCAAATTTTTGGAAGTCATTTCAAAAGAGTTTGGGAACACAAGTGAATTTAAGTACAGCCTTTCATCCTCAAACGGATGGTCAGGCAGAATGTACAATTCAGACACTTGAGGATATACTGCGAGCTTGTATATTAGATTTCAAGGGTAGCTGGGATGATCACCTACCACTTATTGAATTTGCTTATAACAATAGCTATCATTCGAGCATTAAAATGGCGCCTTATGAAGCTTTATATGGTCGAAAGTGTAGATCACCAATTGACTGGTCCAAAACAGGTGAAACTGCCTTATTTGGGCCAGATCTTGTTCTTCAAGCTATAGAAAAAGTCAAAGTGATACAGCAACGGCTAGAAACAGCTCAAAGTCAACATAAATCATATGCAGATATTAGAAGGAGAGAACCAGAATTTTCTATAGGATTGGGTATTCTTGAAGGTGTCTCCGATGAAAGGGGTAATGAGGTTTGGTAAAAAGGGAAAGCTGAGTCCACGCTATATAGGGCCATATAAGATTATCCAAAAATTCGGCCAAGTAGCCTATGAGTTAGAGCTACCACAAGAGCTTTCATCAGTTCATCTGGTGTTTCATGTCGCAATGCTATGAAAATGCGTAGGTGACCCATTTCATATTACTCCTACTGAAGACGTATAGGTTATGGGCGATCTCACTTATGAAGCAGTACCCATTGCTATTCTGGATCGACAAGTTAGGAAGTTAAGAAATAAAGAAGTAGCTTCTGTAAAAGTACTATGGAGAAACCAACAAGTAGAAGAAGTTACATGGGAAGCAGAAGAAGCAATGAAATTGAAGTATCCTCACCTCTTCCACACTGCTGGGAATGATCAAAATGTTAGTGGAGGCATTGACAAGTAAGTATAAGTTTATATGTTCAATGTGATTAATAGTAATACTAACTTAGGCTTGAACTTGTTTAGGCTGGACAACCATGCTAACATTTGAAGACGAAAGTTTCAAGGGGGGAAGGAATTAACGACCTGTATTTTGTATGTGGTAGTTCTATTCATGTTATACTTGACATAGACTTATAGTGTAGGTGAGGGATCATGTTTCTTATATGATTAGTGTTGGTTTAAACTAGCTCGAAAGGTGATGAAATGCCTGCACGTTTCAGCATATGTATTGCAAGTTAACTCCGATGGCAAGTATTTAAGTAAATATAGTAAGGTGGTAATTAAGCTAGCAGCTGCATACTTGAGCTATAATATAGTTAAAGGGCCCAAGTTTGATGGACCAGATTTAGGCTTATTTTAAGGGGCTCATTTGAAGCCCAAGCCTATTAAAGCAAAATGTGAATGAAAGAAAGCCCAGCAGCCAAATCTGCCAATTGGCCCATTATGGATAAAGCCCAAGTGAAACTAGGTAAGTGCATCACCTCCTAAGATTTTCTTTTTACCATGTTATTGGGCCAAGTGTGTATCACCTACTTGCATTAATCTGGTCCAAGTTGAATAAAAGAACAAAGGGAAAATGGACAGCCAAGGCCCAAAAATCTTAAGTCCTAAAAGGCCCAAGTTAAAAGGCCAAGTGGGTGGGTCACCTACTTGACAATATATGGCCCAAAATTGGTCAAGAATGTCGGCCATAGCACCTCCTTTTTAAAAGGATAAGGATCAAGTATTTCTCTCCATTTTAAACTTGCAAAAATTTTCAGATTCCTAAGTTTCTTTCTTGGTCTCTCTTGGCTTCAATAAGCAGCCCTAAAACACCTTAGGGTTCTTGAGTGATGTCTCATTTTCAAGTAAGAGTTTGAAGGAGAGTTTGAATTCTTGAAGTACAAGTTTAGAGGATAAATTTCCAGAATTAAGGTAAGACTTCAACCCATTTGTTTTCCTCTCTTTGAATTCATGTTTGGAGTGGAGAATTTTGTATATATTTATCAATAATTCATGGATTGAAATCCTTGAGTCAATATTTTCTCCTATTATGCTGAAAGATTTGAGATTGATGGTGGCTGCCTTATGAATATTGTTGTTGAGGGCAGTTTGGGTATCTTGGGAGAGGATGTATGAAGTTGTATTAATGTGTAGAGGAAGGGTGTGGTGGTTCACCGTTTGTGTAAGGGTTGTAAGGGCCTGCTTTTCGTCAAATATTTTAGCTACTATTTTCGAGGGCCTTAATGTGATTAGCTGCTGACGTTAGCTTAATCATGATTTATGTTGTAGATTAGCACCTAAAAAGGAAGGCTGAATCGTGATAGTGGTATTGGTCAGAAAATAAGGTATGTAAGGCTATTCGATTCTATATCCCTTTGGTATGAAATCTGTCATCTGCAATTAATATCAATGAAGTGAATCTCATAAGTTCTATTCCTAGAAAAGGAAACATAGTGGCAGCGTACTATCTCCAAATAGCTAACAATATTTCTTTCCCCATTCTATGTACATGGAACTACTTCATTATCTGTTCACTATTTTATACTTGTGTAATTATCCCCAATGTTCTGGTATAGAAATGGTAATTGCAAAAGCAAGTCTGTGTATCCTCCTCTTTGTTGTTTGAAGTCAATTGTGTCATTAATCTCTTAAAGTAATGTGTTGATGTTACATAGCTCCTTATTTCATTGTTATTTCCTTGAAGTATTATTTTCATGTCTTCTATTACTGGTCCGTACTTCCATATCTCCAAAATAATTATGACCACCAAAATAACATCTCAAAAGAGTTATGAACTGATAAACAACAATCTCAAAGATTAAAGAATCTAAGTGAAGAAATCTATATAATTAAGGGTGGCAGCTCAGGGGCGAAAGCCTAGCATGGGCCGATACCTATTGGTATAGAAGGGTGGCAGCTCAGGGACGAAAGCCTAGCATGGGCCGATCCCAAGTTATGTAATTATGAGGACCGCATCCCAGGGGTTAATACGCCTAGCATGGGTCATCCTCTTCTACCACTGATCAGCTGGTCACTTGTATCACATGCCAACAAAGATTATAACATACGAAAAGGTAAAGAAAAGAATGTAGCTTACTTGATCCCACAAGAGTAAGCAATGGTGGTCTTCTCTCCTATCTATGCACTCATACGTTACTACTTTATTTCATTTGAGCTCTTGTATTACATATGCTATTGCCATACATATTCAGTACATTTTTGGTACTGACGTCCCGTATGAGGGACGCTGCATTTCATGCTGCAGGCTCAGGTACTCCAGCTGATAGACCTCCTCAGTAGGAGCACACGAAACTCTGCTACTTTTGGTGAGCTCCAAATTGATTCGGAGCTTTATTGAGTCCTTGGTAAATTAATTTTTGGTATTGTATCATAGTTAAGGGTAAGGCGGGGTCTGTCCCGACCTACTCTAGTCTTATATCTTTTAGAGGCTTTGTAGACGTATGTACATGGTTCAGTTGTGTCTTAAGGAGTTGTGGCCTCAATGGCCAAGTATTGTATATAACTTTTGGACCTAGGTTAACTTGTCACAATTGTTATAGTATATGCACAGTAAGAACAGGTTGCAGGTTGGTTCTCTCAGGCCTTTAGGGCATCGGGTGCTTGTCCGTCTTAATGAGTTTTGAGGCATGACAATCAAAAGCCGGGTGGCTTACTACAGGAGATCCAACTTCCTACTTGGAAGTGGGAAGATATTAATATGGACTTTGTGGTAGGGTTGCCTCGGACACAAAAGTCAAATGATTATATATGGGTGATTATTGATAGATTGACTAAGTTCGCCCATTTATTCCCGTCAAGTCCACGTATTCGGCGGAGGATTATACAAAGATCTTCATAGATGAGATTGTGTGTCGCCATGGTATTTCGTTATCCATCATTTCGGATCGGGGTGCACAATTCACATCTAGATTTTGGAGGTCCTTTCAAGAAGGTTTGGATACTAAGGTGAAATTGAGTACCGCTTTTCATCCTCAAATGGATGGTCAAACGGAATGCACTATTAAAACCCTCGAGGATATGCTTAGAGCTTGCATTATTGATTTTAAAGGAAGTTGGGATAAGCACTTGCCGTTGGTGGAGTTTGCTTATAATAATAGTTTTCATTCATCCATCTCCATGGCTCCCTATGAAGCCTTGTATAGTAGGAGGTGTAGGTCTCCTATAGGGTGGTTTGAAATTGGCGAGCCATAGATTCTTGGTCCCGATTTGATTTATAGGACCTTGGAGAATGTGCATATCATAAGGAATCGGTTGCAAACAGCCTATAGTCGACAAAAGTCCTATGCCGACAATAGGAGAAGGGATTTGGAATTTGAAGAAGGTGATAAGGTGTATTTGAAAATTTCACCTATGAAGAGAGTGGTTAGATTTGGCAAGAAAGAAAAGTTGAGTCCTTGTTACGTGGGACCTTATGAGATTTTGGAAAGGGTTGGTAAGGTTGCCTATCGCTTGAAACTAACTAATGATTTAGCTTTGGTACATCCGGTTTTCCATGTTTCTATGTTGAAGAAGTGTGTCGGAAATCCCGAGTCTATTATTCCTATTGAAGGGCTTGGAGTCAAGGATAACCTCTCTTATGAGGAGGTTCCGGTTCAAATCCTTGATAGACAAGTGAAGAGGTTGAGGAACAAAGAGGTGGTTTCCGTAAAAGTGTTATGGAAGAACCACCTTGTTGAGGGTGCAACATGAGAGGCCGAGGCCCACATGAAGACCCGTTATCCTCATCTTTTCAATGATTAAGGTTAGACATTCTTTTTAATATCATAATTATGATTAGGAATTGTGGTTTCTTGATTTTTAGGTGAAGTCTTGCAAAAATTCAAATTTTTGAGACTCACAGTGATGGTACAGTGAAGTCACTGTAACTTGGCTTTGAAACTTTGAAATTGTTTTGCTTGCTGCTTATTTGAGTTAAGTTATGCATTTTTAATTGGTGAGTCCTTGTGGAAATTATATGTAGCATATTGATGAAATGAACTTGGTTCTAATTGACTTAAGTAATAAATGATGAGCTCATATGTGTTGTGAGAAAGAGGTACCTCATGATGAAATTTAGAGCCTATGTGTAATAATTGACTTTTGAAGTTTGCCTTATTAAAATGATGTGGTTCATGCTAATTGGATATTGTGAATTGGTTGAACTGCTAGTCTTGAGTCTATTCCTTCCTTTAGAAGAGTGTTTAGTGTCATTCGGGGACGAATGTTCCTAAAGGGGGGGGGATAATGTAACATTTCGAAATACCAAGGCATGTTGTAAAACTTAACCTAGGCTCCATGAGGTCTAAATCATTGTTCTAAGTCAAATTAGGTGTATATAGAGTGATTAAGGTGTTTAAGAACCAAAATACTCAAGAACGTCCATGGCATCCGTAAAGTTGGTTCATAAGGGGGGCTAGTGTGTCTTAAGCTGTTTGACTAGTTTTAAGATCCGGAATCGAACGAAAGTTGGTAGAAATAGGGGTAACACATGTGAAGGGTGTTTTATGATTGAAACGTCCGGGTACGACTCCCCAAGGACCAACCAAGGGCCCTTGAGGAGGACCCTTGCAGCTAGGAAAGCAACACTGCCTGGCAGTGTGCCTCGACGAAGGGGATGACGGGGCATCGAGGCCACCGTCATCCCATACTTAGAAAGATGCGTGAAGGCTCCTGCTTACCTAGCTACTGTTACACAAAACGGAAGGTGGTCGACGGGGCGTCGAGGCCACCGTCGTCCCACACTTAGTTGATTTCCAAGGATCCCTCGCCTGCGCAGTCTCTGTCCAATACGACAGAGTGCAGGACGGAGGGAGGGGATTCCCATCGACTCACCGAAGGCCCGTCAGCGGGGTTCCGTCGGTGAGGGTCTGCAAATCCCTGCACATTTTAAGTTAAAATCATTTAATTAATTACGTGGTTTAGGGGTAATTGGGTATTAAGGGAAAACTAATTAAGTTGATTTAGTCTCACTATAAATACCCCCAACCCTCATTAGCCTAAACACAACACTAAAAATAAACTCTCTTCCTTCTCTCTACTTTCTCTCTCTATTGGAAGACACCATTGAAGGTTAGCTTGGGAGGTGAATTGGGGGCTGAGTAAGGACGAATTCACCATCAAAAGGTCATCCAATATTAAGGTATGGGATCTAATTCACCTTTGAGACTTCTTTCCTTAAAGGGATCCTTCAAAGGTTTTCCAAAAGTTGAGTTTCATATGGGTTTCATTCAATTACGAGTTTTATGTTATGAATTGAGTTGTTCATGTTTTCTTTGGATTATAATGAGTAGATTATCATGTATTGTAGGTTAGGATGAATTGATATGGTTTGGTCTAGATTGTAGATCATGACCCTTAACCCCTAACCCTAGGAATGATCTTGATATGAATTAGATTTGGTTTGATATAATTGATTCTATTATTGATTAAATCACACTTAATGGTTGTTATTACATTGATCATGAATCTATAGTGACGAATTGAAGTCCTTCATGTAAATCCTTGGGTATCGATCTAGGTTAAGAATATAGGCTTAGATAACATATTTCCAAGTTCTTATTTAGTATTAAATTATGGTGTAGTGACTCTTCTAAATTCATAATCATGTTGGTTATTGAGTTACATTGGTGTGATGACTCAAATTGGGTTAATCTATGGGTTGATGGTAAGTTAATTATGGTAAATTGTCCTCAAGTTATGATGTTGTATTGAATTATACCTTGTTTAGAGTGATAGGATGGTATGATGATTGAGTTGAAATGTCTTATGTTTTGGTTGTGAGGTTGCTTAGGGTGTACATGCCATAAGAATGATAACATGTGATTATGTACCCTATTATGATGTGATATACAAAAGGATGACCTCACTTATATGAATTGTGAATCAAAGGACTCATTCTCATACAATTCTTATTGAGCTATGATAACAAATATACAAGGGCTAGGCCCTATGACCTAAGTTAAGTTTATGATTATAATAATAGTAAAGGCATTTCAATAAAGGGACCTAGCTTAGCACCGAGTGGGCTTGTAGGTGAGGGGGTGACACTTTCTTACATAAGGAAAGGTAGGGTTCACTACGGTCCTCATGGGGTGGATAGCCTCATGACCCAAGGTAGGGCGTAGAGTTGATATTTCCATGGTTCTTTTCCCCAAGCTCCATAAACTATGTTGCCACCATAGGATACTAGCTAGTGGATCCACCTAGATAGCTATGTTTATGTTAGGTTCTACCTTGGCCGGTAGACCACCTTCCATCGGTGTAAGGTTTTATGACACCGGATTCCACATTAGCTCATGTGGTCTATGTCGGTTAAGGCAAGAGTTCCCTAAATTAAAATGAATGAATGAAGTATAGACTAATTGAAGTGACTTGAGGGGTTTGACTTTAGCTTAGGTAGGGTTATGGAACTCTACCTATGCCTTGCACTAGTTTGCCTTGATAGAAGCTTTGAGAAGTTAATATTATGTATACGAATGACGATATAATGTAAATGACTTTATATGTTGAATGAGATGCTTATGAATATGAAATTGGTTATCATTGTTAAAGAAAGAATACTATGTGGGATGGAAGACTATGCTACGTGAGGTGAACTGCTAATTATGATCTTTGGTAGGTTACTTGACTAAGTAGGGTTATGGGGCTTTGCTTGGTCATTGCACTTGTGGCTTCTTAATGATTATAGTTGGATTGGTTTGCCTTGCTATTCACATGATTTACTCTTATTCATGTTTGTGATGTTATTACTTGATGTTAGAGTTATATGGGATTATGGATTTAAGTATGATGACATGCATATAATATAATTAACTTGTGTAGTATGTGTAAAGGATTGGTTTGAATAACATGATTTCATTAAATGTCCGGTTTTAGCATACTTTGTTGGTATTTGTGCATATGGTCTCATACTTAGTACATGTGGCGTACTAACCCCATTTTCTCCCTCTTTCCCAAACATTTTAGGTTTCGGTCATTGAAGTTTGACTTGAGGTGATTTGAAGGAAGACTTGGATATTCTATTATCCAAGTGGTAGGTCCACATTTCCCCGAGGACGATGCCAATACTCTTTTATGAAGTTACTTAGTTACTACAACTTTTGTATTGACTCTATTTCCTATTTGAAACAAAGTTGTATAAAGCCTATATGTGGCTTAGTTTTATTGATGTAGGGCTATGCCCAATGTTATTGTTCTCGTTTAGATGGTTTATGATATGAGACGGATTTATGACTCTATTTCTTCTTTATATAAGTGTGTGAAATAAAAGTAGAAGACTATGTAATCTTCTTATATGAACGAGTCTATGTATACTCGCTATTATTATGATTATGTGTATGTAGAGGTCTATGTAAACCTCCTATTAGATGTAGTTGAAAAGTTTTTAATTCTTCCATATTTTAATCGATGAATGCAATGATGTAAGACTAAGAGGCTTGTCTTAGTCCTCAAAGAGGACGACGATGCCGGTTATGTCTAGGGGGTATACCCGGATGTGACAAACTAGATAACAATTGAATACAATTCTTATGTCATTAGAAAGCCCATAAGAAACTACACATTAATTCATAAACATTAGACCAATATCAAGTAACCCATAAAGTAGTCAAAAACTAGGGTTCTTCAATTATTTGGGTTCATAGGTTAATTGAGTTAAAATCACCTTAATAACCACAATTCAATCACTAAACAATGATTAGAAACCATTAATGTAAGAACCCATGGTAGATCATGAAATAGGTCAATTCAACTTTAGAAAACTTTAGAAAACATCTTTCAAAGTTGGGCTCCTTGATGAAACTAGTTTCAAGGATAAAAAACCATACATTAACAATTCTAATCCTCCAATTTGATGAAGAATCTCCACTCAAATCACCAATCAAATCTCTTCCTTGACTTTGGACTTCAATGGAGTCTTTGGGAATTTTAAAGGGATTTTGGGGTTTTGATCTTGAAGAATGAAATCTTCTAAGTGTTAAAGACTTAAATACATGTCTAAAATACCCAAAAGATCCCTTAGTAACCGCCAAACTCATTATTTGGAAGTGGGGTGAAATTACAACTTCACCCTTCAACTTACGGTGAAGCTGCGTACAGGACAGACCCATCGACGGTTGGACAGTCGACGGACCGTTTGTCCACAAACGGACCGTCCTGTCCTTCTGTTGGTTGGATCAGAGACTCAGCTAGGGTCTCCTATCACCCAATAATAAGTATTAATCGATGAGACCCGACCAACGGGGCATTGATTGACCCACTGGGCGTCGACTGCCTCCGTGGTTTGGGTTGTGTTGGACAGTCTTGGCACCTATTTTGGGTCCTTCCTCAAGGACCCTTGGATGGTCTTTGGGGATGTTTGACCGAACGTTTCTAACCCAAACATGACCGTATATGAGTTTAGGATCTTTCACATGAATTTCATCCAAAACGAACACGTAAAACTTGACGAAACATGCCTAGACACACAAGGTCATTTCAAGGCACATCTTTCGAACGTCATGGATGTTCTTGAGAGTTTGACTCCAAACTTCATGAAACTTGACAGACTATCTATAAAAATCATATAAAATCATTTAAGACCTTAAAACCTCATGAAACACACATAAACACATAGGACCAGATATGAGGCACTTAGGTGACTTATTCGTCAAACGTCTTGGTCGTCCCTTGACGTTTGACTTCCAATGCACCTAATACTTTAGGTACTACCTCTATCCCACTATATAGACCATTTTAGGACCTTATACAATCTTAACAACCATGTTAGTCTCTAGTTCACCTAAGTCATGTTTGGGATCTTACACCCTCTTTGGTAAGGTGTAATGTGATTGGGTTGTCAACTACATATGGAACCTCTTCATGTACTCCTTCATTGATATACTCTATGAGAACAAAAGCTAGCACTGAGTGAGTATGCTTGGTAAGTTTCTCTAACTAAGATGACTTTAGAGAACAAAGAAACCCTCGATATTCCATAACCATGTGCCTACATGGGATATGTCCTAGTTTTACCATTTGCAAGTGGAACACCCTCCATCAGAGTAGGTTCATCACTCCAGATTCCATGCATAGATATTATGGTTTATGTCGGTTATTGCCTTTTCTCATCATATGGGATACCTACTAGTGTTGGAGAAGTTCTAAGAAGTTTAGGTAGTGGTATGTGACACTATCCAGACATTGTACGATTAGGCTTTGAAGATGTTAGTGAGTGAGTCCCTAGTTCTTCTCCAAGACCATTACTTCAATGTCCTTATGTGTTGAGTGTCGCTTAAATAAACTAATGAAGATAATGGCTTAAGTTAGAAAGCATGTTAATGAATAAGTACTAGTCTATAGTGACTTTAAGGATTCCCTAGGTAAGGTGTGAAGGGAGCATAGGAATGGTCTCATCATGCCTTACGAAGCGAAGTCTTAAGAATAAATCTAGATAGGAAAGTTGGCTAATGAGGTGAGAATGATCTTATCCTACATAGTCTAAAGGATCTTTTAGGTGTGTTTGATGGGATTGCACGGGCAGTCACTTAAAAATTCACTCAAGTGAGCCTTAGAATCACCTTTGGTAGGAGGATATCATGGTTATATGTTTTGTAGGTGTTATTGATGCTATATTGTAACGTGCGAGTTTTATTGGAAGTTATAGTGAAGTTCACTGTAAGCTCATTGTAAGGGTTACTAAATTGATATAAATTGCATATGACTTATATTGTGTTCTAAATGTGATATTTGGTGCTTAAATGTGGTCCTTATACTTTTAATGAGATGTTTTAATCAAAAAGAGAATATTTCTCATAAATGTCTATTTCTCAAGATCTTATGCATTAAGTCATACTTAGTACATGCATTGTACTAATTCCATACTTTTTGTTTATCTCTAAAGGTGTGGTTACCAGGTGAGAAGTGTCTTGAAACAAGCTTGGAATCTAGAAATTGTTCAAGCAAAGTTGAAGTATGTCCTCATTTGACTCGAGGTAATAACCATCTTTAGATTTCTTTTATTCAAGTATTGTAATAGACTAAGTAATTCTATATTTTGTATTGTATGGGCCGTGTCCTAGATAATCTTGAGTGTACGATTGGCATATGTTGAGACTTAGCGTTTTCTATGATTTTAACAAACTAACTTCTAACACCACAATTAATCATTTTAAGTCCTTATAAACTCATGACACACATGTTAGGCTCTAGCTTCACCTACTTCGATTTAGGGGTGTTACATCCTCCCCCACGTGGACAACATTCATCCTAGAACAACACTTGCTACACTTTAAACACTACCAAGAGATAAATACTCAAAACTAGTATCTAAAATATATACCACTCTTACGCCTCGTATTTTTATACGTAGTGCGCGTCATGAGCTAGTCGATGTAAGTCCGGGGAATGAGATTTGATTTTAAGTTCCAAGTGATTAAAGAAATATTAGGCAAGGATGTTAATTCTAAATGTGATATTAAGTATGTTTTGGCTAATGTAAGTGTCATTAACTTTAAGTGAGGGATTAATTAGTGGCTGATTAGGATTAAATTAATCAAGTAGGCCCCACCACTTAAGGTAAATTAAAAGAAATCAGATTGGGAGCTGGGCCTTAGTGGGTCACGTGTAGAGGGGGGCTTCCTCCACTTCATATAATGAATGAGGTGGTGAAATGCATTGCAAACATATCATCTTCTTCACCACTTAGCTTAGGCAGCCAAGGAAAGAGAGAAAACCAACCATGCAACTCTCGGCCAGCAGCTACAGAAGAATTTGGTTAGTAATCTCTTTGCTTGGTGTGTTAATTCCTTAGAATGCCATTGTTAATTAGCCATTAATGTTAAGAAGGGGGCGTGACCAGTAGCTTAGGAAATTTGTTTTAGTTATTGAATGTGCTAAGTATGAACGGAAACCATAATCGGATTATTAGTGGTGTCGTGTTAGTGTTTGGGCTGTTTTGATTAAAGCAAAATACGGGAAATTCTGTTTTGGCGTATGTATATGTTAATGTGATTATGGGTATATACTCTAAGGGATGAATACGATAAGGTAGATGTGTTGCGAATTATAAAACGAGTTATCGCTCGGTGTGTCGTTGTTTCATTTGCCGAGACGGAACTGTTTTGGGTGGGGTGGGGGGGGGGGGGGCTGTATAATATGATTCATTGGGTTATATGTGATATTGGTATTGCTGTGGATAATTTGGGTTGTTGTCGGATTGGGACGAAGTAAGGAAAATAGGGGAAGTGCTGTCGGATTTTCGTTAGATTATTGGCTAGCTTACAATAAGTAGTAAAGCGCGACGTCTATCTAATTGCGGCACGATTTTTACTTGTTATAGATTAATAGCTTGGGCCGTAAATATTGGACGTGCGGCTCGACTATACGGTATGTAACGCTATCCTTTCTTTATTTGTTTGGCATGACTTTTAAAAATGAGCGAATGACGGACAGGTTTGATACTGTAACATTTTGAAATATCGAGGTCATGTGATAAGACTTAAATGAACTCCTTAGGATCTAAACCAGTGTTCCTAGCCAATTAGGCATATTTAGAGTCTTTGAAGTGGTGTTGGAACCGAAACTCTTAAACGTCCGGCAAATTGGTTCATAAGAGGGCTAGAGTGTCCTTTTGATTTAACCTAGTTAAAGATTCAGAATTTGGTAAACGGTTGTAACTATAGGTGTAAAATATTGTGTGGGATGGTATCATGTTGGAAAAGTCAGGGGACGACTCCCCAAGGACCAAACAAGGACCCTCGAGAAGGACCCTTGAAGCAGCAGGGCATGACGGACCCCATGACGGGGCGTCACAGGCGCGACGGGGCGTCGAGGCCTCCGTCGTACCAGCCTTAGCGCTTGGACTTTTCCTCCGCCTGCACAAGTCTCTGACCAGTGTGACAGATGTGCAGGACGGAGGGAGGCCAGTCCGTCACGGCCACAATGGTTCGTCGTCGTGGAACCGTCGTGCGCTTGGGGAGAAAGCCTCCGCCTGCACAAGTCTCTGACCAACGTGACGGATGTGCAGGACGGAGGGATGTCAGTCCGTCACGCCCACGACGGACCGTCGTCGGGGATCCGTCGTGGAAGGTCTGTAGAAGTTTCGGAAAAGTTAGTTTTTAGTTAGTTAATTAATTAAATGTCTTAGGGGTAATTAGGGGTTTAAGAGAGACTAATTAAGTGACTTAAGACCCTACTATAAATACCCCAACCCTCATTAGCCTAATCATTCTCTCAAAAACAAAACTCTCTTTCTTCTCTCTACTTTCTCTCTCTATTGGAAGACTCCATTGGAGATCAACTTGGGGAGATCATTGGGGCTGGTATAGCACAAAATTCACCATCAAAACGTCATCAAACCTTAAGGTATGGGATCTAATTCACCTTTGAGATTCTTTCCTCAAAGGGTTCCTTCAAAGCTTTTTCCAAAAAGTTGAGTTTCTTATGGGTTCCATCCAAATCTGAATTTGATCATGTGAATTGAGTTAATTAGGTATTCCTTGGGTTAGAATGAATAGATTATCATGAATTGTAACTTGATTATGGCAAATTGATGTAGTTTGATCTAGATTGTGGGTGATGTCCCCTAACCCTTAACCCTAAATGTTGAATTGATATGGATTAGGTTGAGTTTGATAGAATTGATCTCATAATTAGTTAAATGGTCTTTAATGATTGTTATTGCATTGGTATCAGAGCATGAGGTTGAATATCCTTGATGTTAACGTCTCTTTCTGAACCACGTTATTTAAGTTTGTATTTATAATTGTGAAGCACGCCACACTTATGAATAGGAACTTATTTGATGATTAGGAATCATTCTCATTTTTGGAAATCCATATCGTGCCCCTAGAATGTACGTCGTATATGCTTTCGCCTGAATCTTGTGTTTTGGTTATAGGAGATGAATACTAGAGGAAATGCGGCTCGAAAACTTGAGGAAGAGATGGCTGCTGCGGGAATTCCTCGTCACGAACCTGCTCCTCCTCTTGAAGAGGTTGCTGTTGATGACCAGGTTCCTGTTGATCCTCCAACGATGACAGAAGCTCAGATGAGAGCTATTATTGCTCAAATGGCTCAAGCCATGACTACTCAAGCTCAAGCCGCAACAGTGCAAGCCCAAGCTATGACTGCCCAAGCCAATAGGGATTTGGCACCTAGAGTCCATGAGCAGACTATGGCCTCCAGACTTAGGGATTTCACTAGAATGAATCCTCCTGTCTTTTATGGGTCGAAGGTTGATGAAGACCCTCAGGAATTTATTGATGAGGTTCACAAGATTTTGTGTGCTATGGGGCTGTCATCTAGCGAGAATGCGGAGTTGGCCTCATACCAACTCAAGGATGTCGCTCAGATATGGTATGCGCAATGGAAGGACAACAGGCCACTTGGAAGTGGGTTAGTGACGTGGGAGTTATTCAAAGGGGCCTTCATTGATCGGTTTTTCCCTAGAGAGATGAGGGAAACGAAGGTGGTGGAATTCATCAATCTCCGCCAAGGAACGATGGGTGTTCATGAGTATTCTCTGAAATTTACTTAATTGGCCAAATATGCTCCGTCTTTGGTCTCCGATCCTAGAGACGAAATGAGTCGATATGTGACAGGTATATCGGACGACTTACAAGAGGAGTGCCAATCGGCTATGCTACATGATAACATGAAAATTGGTCGTCTCATGGTGCATGCAAGAAGGGTGGAGGAGGCTAGAGCAAAAAAGGAAGGATAAGGTGTAACGGCCTGTATTTTTGTATGTGGTAGTTCTATTCATGTTATACTTGACATAGACTTATAGTGTAGGTGAGGGATCATGTTTCTTATGTGATTAGTGTTGGTTTAAACTAGCTTGGAAGGTGATGTAATGCCTTGCACGTTTTAGCATATGTATTGCAAGTTAACTCCGATGGAAAGTATTTAAGTAATTATAGTAAGATGGTAATTGAGCTAGCAGCTGCATCACCTACTTGATCTATATTATAGTTAAAGGGCCCAAGTTTGATTGACCAGATTTAGGCTTATATTTAGGGGCTCATTTGAAGCCCAAACCTATTAAAGAAAATTGTGAATGAAAGAAGGCCCAGCAGCCAAATCTGCCAATTGGCCCATTATGGATAAAACCCAAGTGAAACTAGGTAAGTGCATGACCTCCTAAGATTTGTTTTACCATGTTATTGGGCCAAGTGTGTACCACCTACTTGCATTAATCTGTCCCAAGTGGAATAAAAGAACAAAGGGAAAATGGACAGCCAAGGTCCAATAATATTAAGTCCAAAAAGGCCCAAGTTAAAAGGACAAGCAGGTGGGGCACCTACTTGACATTATATGGACCAAAATTGGTCAATAGTGTCGGCCATAACACCTCCTTTTTCAAAGGATAAGGATCAAGTCTTATTCTCCATTTTGAACTTGCAAAAAATTTCAGATTTCCTAAGTTCTTTCTTGGTCTCTCTTGGCTTCAATTAGCAGCCCTAAAACACCTTAGAGTTCTTGAGTGCTGTCTAATTTTTCAAGTAAGAGTTTGAAGGAGAGTTTGAATTCTTGAAGTACAAGTGTAGAGGATAAATTTTCAGAATTAAGGTAAGACTTCAACCCATTTGTTTTCCTCTCTTTGATAATGTTTTTTGGAGTGGAGAATTTTGTATATGTTTATCAACAATTCATGGATTGTGATAAATCTTTGAGTCAATATTCTCCTATTATGCTGAAAGATTTGAGATTGATAGTGGCTGCCTTATGAATATTGTTGTTGAGGGCTGTTTGGGTAGCTTGGGAGATGATGTATGAAGTTGTATTAATGTGTAGAGGAAGGGTGTGGTGTTTCACCATTTATGTAAGGGTTGTTTGGGCCTGATTTCCATCAAATATTTTAGCTACTGTTTTGGAGGACCTTATTGTGATTAGCTGCTGATGTTAGCTTAATCATGACTTATGTTGTAGATTAGCACCCAATAAGGAAGGCTGAATCGTGATAGTGGTATTGGTCAGAAAAATAAGGTATGTAAGGCTATTCGATTCTATATCCTTTTGGCATGAAATCTGGCACCTGCAATTAATATCAATGAAGTGATTCCCATAAGGTCTATTTCTAGAAAAGGAAGCATAGTGGCAGTTTGCTATCTCGAAATAGCTAACAATATTTCTTTCCCCATTCTAAGTACATGGAACTACTTCATTATATGTTCACTACTCTATACTTGTGTAATTTCCCCTTGTGCTGTTATAGAAATGGTATTTGCAAAAGAAAGTTTGATGAATCCTTCTCCTAAGCCAATTGAAGTCAATTGTGCCATTAAGGTCTTAAAGTAAGGTGTTGATGTTTCATAGCTCCTTATGTCATTGTTACTGCCTCAAAGTATTATTTTCATGTATTCCACTACTGTTCCGTATTTTCATATCTCCAAGATGATTATGATCACCAAATCAACATCTCAAAAGTGTTATGAACTGATTAACAACAATCTCAAAGATTAAAGAATCTAAGTGAAGAAATCTATATAATTAAGGGTGGCAGCTCAGGGGCGAAAGCCTAGCATGGGCCGATCCC
>JABWTJ010000988.1:224574-239860 GCA_016801875.1 Solanum sitiens
CAACTTTCAAGCAAAGTCATGCATATATTTTTCTTCCTAGTGAAGTCTAAATGGCAAGTCACACCAAGTGCATCACAACAAAATAGGAAGTCATTCCACAAATCTCTTTTCTTAACATATTACTCACCCTTAAAGTAAGCCTCATTTTGGAAAAATAGCACAAACCATAGGCACACACGTATACACTTAGCAAAACATGCTTTCACCTTTCAAGAATGAGTCTACAATTTTATATTACAAATCATCAAGTCACTAAATTTTCAAGAGAGTCAACATATTTCATGGTAAAAGAGACTCAACTTCTATTGCAAGGCTAAACAATTAACCCTACAAGTGACTATTTCCAAGTTCCTTGTCTTACCTCATGAAGTCAACTTCACAATTAGCACATTAAAATGCAAGTCAACAAGAGAAAACATGGATTTTATCAAAAATTTCTTTTCATGCCCTTTGGAAAATTCACCATGTCTCTAAGATGATGTCAATTAATTCATACCAATCATATAAAGATCATGCAATTCACACTTTATGCAAGACTATTTTCATGAACAAACATACTAAGAATTCATATTTTCAAATTCGTGTAAGAATAGAAGAACAATGTAGACAATTTCTACAATCTCACCACTCAAACACCATCCCCCACTTAGGGTAAACCAACTTAAGAGCAACTTAACCCAACATATAGAGGATTTCAAATACAAAACCTTCACATTCCTCTCTTAAAGTGATTACTACTTTAGAGAGAATTTTCATTAGTTCAATTTAACAACACTAAGGCATTCTAAACCTTATCATCTTAGGCAAATCATCCTCAACCATCAACTTTGATCATACTATTTGATTCACATAAGGTCTTCCTACAATGCAATAGACACTAAGGTCATACATCATTAGCGGAAAACAACAAGGAAGTTCATACACAACAAGAAGTTTAGAAATAACTCTACAACTCATCATGTCATTTATATGCAAAGAAAAACAATGCACATTTTTAATCGCATACACTCATAGGATAGCATACCTCCATAGGTAGTTATTAAACAATCCAAGTTCAAATCCAAATATTTGGATACTATCATACAAAATCATATAGGAATACACGATTTAAGAGAAATCACTTTAACCACTATAACTTCTAGCATGCTTCAACTATATCATGACATACATCATCGACATAACATGCTATTTCACATAGATTTCATATATTGCCATAATTGGCATCACATCATCCAATAAGAGACATTTCATATAAAGCAAGGTAAGATGACCAATCATAATCCCGATAGAGTTAACATGTGCAATGATCACGTAAAGCTCCATAACTTCACTAAACCAAGTAACCCAACAAGAACTACAATTAGCATCATACTCCACTCATCTATAACCTTCATGCATGGATAACTCCATATCTTTAGCACACTAGGCTATTTACATGTTCATAAGCATAGAGATCATCTCATAAGGACATTCATATCTATCATCATACACATACATAATATTAACCTCCTAAGGTCTCCATCAAGGAAAACTAGTGCAAGACATAGGTAGAGTCACATACCCCTACCTAAGTCTAGTTAACCCTTCAAGTCGGCTTAGTTAGTATATACATCATCAAAGAAGGACAAGTGTCACCTTCACACATACTCATTCAAACCATAAAACAAAGATAAGCATTTTAAACTCACCTTTTCTCCCTCAAGCATAGAGAATTCTCATCCAAGCAATCATATCTAAAAGACCACCGGACAAGAAAACATAAAAGAGATATCTTATAGAATTAAGTTCTATGGCACGATATGAGATTGGTGAAGAAGGGAAACTCTATCGTCCTATAGCCTCTCGTACAATTGAATGTGTCGCGACTCACCACCAATGATACGAGACTCTACTAGACGTGGCAATATGAGACTTTTTAGAACCTAAAACCGCTTTATAAACCTCATGCTCTGATACCAAGTTTGTCACAACCCAAAAGCATACCCTAGAAGATAGGGTACAATCTTGGATTGTAACCGGCGTCGTCAACCTCTCGGAGGTCTAAGACAAGCCTCTCATATCATTCATTGCATTGGCATAGTAAATTTAGCGGAAAATTTAAAACTTTTCATAGCACATCATATGCTAGAAACATCACATCGTATATATATAAAACATAAGTCATAATACATATTTAAACTCTAAGTCTCTTTGCCATCTTAGACTCAATAACTTTAGAATACATTAGGGACACGGCCCATACGATACCTTACATAACTATACAATATTTAAAGACTTCATATTAAAGACATAAGTAGGACATCCTTGAACTTAAGGATTCCTTTCCTTGAGCTTGAGAAAAACACCTATCAAGCTCCTCAATCAAAGATCTCCTTTAAGCCTTCCATAACCTACACTTTGTGTAAAAAGTAAAGAAGAATGGGATTAGCACAAGAATGTACTAAGTATGGCAACCATGCAAAAACATGCATTTAAAAGGGACATTTCCTTGAAATCATACTTCATGCCATTTTGAGTAAATCATCATAAAACCTTTGTTAACATCATTTATATCATCCACATACGTCATAGAAACACAATCAAAGGCCAAATCCTCATATGAAAGCACATATAGAATATAAGTGCACATAAAGGTCACTTTATAGTGAACTCACCCTTCTTAGCATTTAACTCTTTCTTTCAATTCATTAATCTCCTAAGTAATCCTTTATGGATATTTGGTGCAATGCATCACCCTAGGAACATAAGAGAATACCATATATAGCATCTACACAAGACAACACATGCCATCATAGAAGTATAGTACAACATAAACATAGTCAAACCAAGACTACAACATCATACATAAAGGACACATACATAATCATATGCATTAGAGAACCTTCCTAAGACTTCCTAAGGAGTCACTTGTGCAATGTCTAGATGGGTTCATTACTTCCATCTATCCTAAGTAACTTACCTTAAGTCCTCCTAGTTAGGATCCTATTCAATTACTTCCATTGTCCATTTTACCTTTAGGGAAACCATAACCTTAACCGACATAGACCATGGGTGCTAATCATGGAATCCGGTGTCATAAAACCTTACACCGATGGAAGGTGATCTACCGGCCAAAGTAGAACCTAACATGACATAGCTGTTTATGTGGAAATCCACTAGCTAGTATCCTATGGTGGCAACATAGTTTATGGAACTTGGGGAAATCATGGAAATATCAACTCTACACCCTAGATTGGGTCATGAGGCTATCCACCCCGTGAGGACCGTAATGAACCCTGCCTTTCTTATGTAAGAAAGTGTCACCCCTCACATGAGGACCGTAGTGAACCCTGCCTTTCCTATGTTGGAAAGTGTCACTCCCTCATATACAAGTTCGCTCGGTGCTAGGCTAAGTTCCCTTTATTGAAAAGCTTTTATTACGTTTGTTCATAAAACATAAGCTTTAGAATATTCATCATTCATATGCTTATAGCATCTTCAAGCACCTATCTAGTTTTGGAGTATTCTTGGGCACCCCTAGCAAGGCCCCTCTCACTAACTAGATCATCCATGTGTGAGTGTTTACTTAGATGTGAGCAAACCTTTCACATAATCACATAATGTCACACATGTTCATATATCAATGCATAAGTCTATAGGCATAACTATATGAGAAATCCTTCCATATAAACCTACTAAGACACTATGCACATTCATACTTCATCATATCATATACATCGTATTCATAACATGTTCATACATTCATCCTTCATGTTCATAGAAACCAAATCTAGGAACTATCCTATCAAGATACACATGTGCAATGTCTAGACAAGGTTCCATACCCTTGACCATACTAGTACACCTATCAAGTCATCCTAGTAAGGGAAATACAAATCATACTTCCATAAACATCACCTTAATATGCATAGTAGTAGACACTAGTGAATATGAGAACTACCTTTCATTTAGACACAATGACTTATACTACTTATAACATGCATGTAAGTGGGAGTGTGTGTACATTGACCAACATGATCACATAATGGCTATCAATAACTTATTTAGTCAGCCACCCTATTAGACCACATTGCACTTCAAGCACATCGCACACAACACATAATAGCATAGGAGACAAGACTATACATACGATGTAACCAAGACTCCTAACTTTAGCCATTTACACTTTCATATAAGGATACATAGGTAAGGGGTTATTAACCATCTTAACACATCCATGGCAGCACCTATACTTTACCCTAACATAGTTATACACATGCTCATACAATAGCCACACAACCTAATTCACATCTAGAATAGGAAGGTAGGCATAATCTTCTCATAGTATCATTTTAAGCATATGTTCATAAGTTCATCAATTTGCCTTCATGGCCATGGTCAACACATATATAATGACAATAAAGTAAACACCGCCACCATAAGTGGACCATACCACACAATGCCATACAAGGCTTCATCAACATTTCTATAAAGAATAGAGAAGTAGAAGAGTAGAGGAATTAAGCATTCTTACCAATTTCTCACCCTTTGATCATCATTGATCAATACACTTTATTCATCAATAAAACACATATATGGCAGTAGCTATATGTACTTTAAACATATAAGAAACCATGTACAAGTCGCTACAAGATTATGCCATAACTTAATGAAACATATCAACATACTAGGAAAGTAGAATGACATAGGTCATTAGCTAACTTCCGTTACATTGATTTTAGATCATAGTTCATACATATGTAAGACTAAGGCAGTAGATAAACCTACATTTAACCATATTGAAATCATGATTACATACATTCAAGATTAGGGTTACAACATAAGCATTTAGGCTTATCGATTTGCTAGAGTATAGGAGACTTTATCAATACTATGAACTATCTAAGGGTATGATCATCATTCATATTTCATCAATAATATACTCATTAGGCAGTAGGTAATTAGATAAGAAGTCAAGACTAAATCATACTTTATCTAATCACAATTCGAGATACATCACAACTTAGCTTCTTGACTTCATAACCTAAAGGAATCTATACCAATTCATGCAATCCCTTCTTAATTTGAACATTAAGGATTTATACTTACAAAATTCATCCATTACATCACCCTAAAAGTGTAGCTACAGCAGTTCATACATAATCAAGAGCCTACACAACCGATCTCACAATCGTCTTCAAGACAACATATAGAAACATAGGTTATTCATGCTCAAAACTTCATATATTTATCATCATGGACTTATCATCATCAATTCAACATCATTTAGTGTCAATAACAATAACCACAAGAAATTCAACATAAGAGAATCACCAATTCATCAAGAACAAGCCATAATCACAAAACCCTTTCAAGAGCTAAACCATTTTTGGAAGGAACATGGGTTCATCATGCAATTGAAGTGAACTCATATTCAAATCATCATATTAATACTAATTCATCATGATTTAATCTTTAGAAACGTTTTGAGAAAGAACCCATGGCTAGATTGGAAGATTGGAAACTTGTTCATAAGATTTCTTTGAAAAACATTGAGAAGAACTCTCCAAGTGAAAGGTTACTTAGAGATGAAGGATCACCATACCTTAATCTTCATGAAGACCCATAAAACTTGATGAAGAACCCATGAGAATCCCTTCTACAAGCTGTTATTGAGCTTCAAAAACCATGGGGGTTCAAGAGAGAATATTTTGGAGAGGAAGGGTTCAATTTGAGTGAGGGAATTTGAGAATGGGTAAATCACGTTTTGGATGGCTTATATATACCTAAAATCACTTAATTAAACCTATTATAGTCAGGTTAGGACGTGGGGTGAATTTACCATTCACCCCTTTAAGAGGCAGCACGCAGGCAGCTACCTAGCAGGCCACCCGCGACGAGGCCCATGACGGGGCGTCATGGCCATGACGGGCCGTGGCAGCCTCCGTCGCAGGGGACTTGGCCAATTTCTTGGCTTACACCCTGCCAAGGCAAGTCTCCTTTGACAGGACCTGCTTGACGGTCCGTTGGGGGCCCAACGGTCCGTCATTGGGTCCGTCAAGAGACACTGCCCAGGCAGTGTATAGGCAGCCTTGGGGTCCTTCTTTTGGGGCCTCTTGTGGGGCCTTTTAGAAGTCGTACCCAGACGTTTACAATGCGATTACAAACCTTAGCATGTTATAGACCTACCACATAAGTTTCATCCAAAACAAACACCTACAAGACGTCCAAATAGCCTTGACCCCAACATGTCATACGATGAACGTCTTAGGGTCTATCTTTCGAACGCCTTGGACGTTCTAGGGCGTTTGACCTCCAAACTTCACGAAACTTCATATAATAACATCAAACATCATTTAAAACCATTTCAAGACTTATTTGACTCATTTCACACAATTTAGGCATGCATACACACATGAGGAACATAAGCGACTATTCGTCGAACGTCTTGGATGTCCCTTGACGTTCGACTTCCAAATCACTTCAAACTTTGCACACTGACTCTATATGACATAATAAGGCATTTTAGGACCTTATAACGATAAGATGAACATGTTAGGCTCTAGACACCTTATCTCATTTTCGAGGTCTTACAGTTAACTGGCATGGCCACTCCTGCAGCTGGAGCCTGGGGTGGAACTTGGTTGCCCCCAGCAGCTGCTCCTACTCTTCCCCGACCAGCGCTCCCCCTTGTGTTCATTTTCTGAAAATATAAGAACTGATGTTAGATATTCTCATAACACCAAGAATCTGAAATTAAGGAAAGCACGATAAGATCAGAAGAAGGGAAATTTTCCTACGCATCATGCAGTCTCTAATTCATCATAGTGGTGAACTTCACTACCATAACTTAGAAACTACTCGGTGTGGTTGATGTGAACTTATTATCATTGGATTTTAACCTAATGCTTTGATACCACATTTGTCACGACCAGAATCTAGACCCCAGACGAAATCGGCGTCGTTGACCTCTCAGAGGTCGCAGACAAGGCTACATACGTCGTCGTTACTTCATCTAGGTTAATTTTAGCGGAAAATTTGAACTTTTGTTTACTTAAACTTTATATTGGAAAACATTGATCTCGCATAATACTATATACGTAAACTCATAAGCGTTCACAACAACCATCTAAATCAAGATAATCAAATGAAAGATATAGTCATAAATATATAGTTACCAAAATGGCACCAATACAACGTCTGAAAGTAAATACGAAAGAAACGCTAGTGGAACATACTTCACTAGCTCATACCTATATCTACGCTAGAATAAATCAGTAAGCATCCTCGAAATCATGAGGGCCTACCAAATCTGGATGAAAGCTCCACGTCCGGATAAATTATGCGTCAACTCGTAAGCTCTAACTTCCATCTGCACCTGCACCTAAAAGTAGATAAATGTATGGAATTAGTGCACACTTGTACTAAGTATATGCAAGCACACACCACGGACATGCATGATTTAGAATAGCTCTCTCCTAACTATATGAGTTATAGAAGTTAAGTCAGTGGACTTGCCAAAATCGTATTAGGAAAGTCATGCCATTAGAGTAACATGCATCATCATACTTATCATATTGCACACAACACATAACATATTGCATATAGCACATAACATATTGCATATAGCACATATCATATTTCATTTCATTCGTTCATATGCCATGAGACCTTGGAATCATGCACTTAACATTAGGACTTCCCAAAATGAGGGCTCAACATATGGTACCTCAACTAGGGAGCCTTCTTTAGCAAACACAGAGTCTGCTTCATTCATTCATACGTACTTCATTTCATTTCATTCATAGGCTAGTGTAGACACCAGATATACCTAGGATGTAGTTTAAGACTCTCATTGGGTTCACTGTGCAATGACTAAGAATGACCTAGTGTCATTACATCAGTCAAGTTCACCTCTTGATTATCCTACCCAAACACCTTTGGTATCGTTCATTTCATTGTGTGCATTACATGAGGCTGGCCTCATTCTTTCTTTGGGAACTTTAACTTTACACTCTCATAGGTGAGTACGTTTTGGTAACATTTACTTAGGCTCATTTGAGATTGCTCTAATATTTCACATTGGCCTCTTATCATGTTGTCACCACATTCATTAGTCTTAGCACATTTGCCTTTCATTATTACTCACCCCTTTTTACGTGAATGTTCATTTCATCATATGCCAATGCTCTTGGCCTTTCTTAGTGTGTTTTACACTCTTACTTAACCCTTGTAGGGTCACATCATTCATCACATAACGTCTTATGTTCACTTACTTTATAACTTATGCTGGACTTATGAGTCCATACACACAAGCCATGAGGCTTCATTCATAGTTCATTTAAGTGATTCATATTAACCCAAGATTATGTTGTACAAGAATTATGCATCTAGTAAGTATGCCAAGGTCTCAATTTTGGATTTCCATTGGCAGCATTAATTAAATATTTAATTACGTAAGACTTATGTGTCAATACGAAATTGGGCAAGGGAACTCTATTTCAAATCCCTTGTATAACACGTAGTTAATTTTCTTTATGATTTTCGTTGACACAAACTTCTTGGCTAGGGAACCCGAGATCAATTCCCCACACCTACACTTTCTTTCTTTCTTTTCTTGACATTTGTCTTAAACATTTTGGCCTAGGGGACCCAAGATCGAATCCCCACGCCCACATTCTTTTCTTTTTCTTTCTTTACTTGATTCCTTCGTTTAGACTAAGAGGGTGTGGGATCGAACCCCCACAGCCCCACTTTATTTTTCTCCTTAATTTTCTTCATTCGGCCGAGAGGTTGTGGTTTCGATTTCCACATACCTCATTTGATTATTTCTTTATTTCATTTTTCTTCTCTCTCTCTCACCTATCCAAGAGGTTGTGGGTTCAAACCCCACACGCCACATTTCTTTTTTCTTTCATATTTCTCCTAACTTTTCACTTGAGCTTTACCCCATTTCGAATCCCCCTTACCTCATTTTATTATTTAATTTTTTTATAACTTGTATATGATGAGGTCTTGGGTTAAATCCCCAATGACCTCATACATTTTAATTTTTTTTAAAAAACTCAACTTTTTACAGTAAGCTTGGTAGAAACCAAATTTCCAAAAGCTGGAAATTTGGTCACCTTTTTGCAGTCCATTTTCTCAACCTTTAAACGTTAGATTTAGGACAATTTTCGTGTAGTTTTTAGGGAGATCTTTAGGTGCATTTTCAAGGTTACTTTCAGTCAAGAATTATCAGTCAATTCAGCAACTTTGAGCTCATATGAACATCACGTTTTTAACATATTCGCACACACATAATTCATAACATTTTAACATGTCAATATCAAGCTTTAAATTGTGGCTAATTCACGACACACACATGCACAAACAAGTTAACGAACTTCACATTTTCGGAACACCTCTTTCATTTCTACATAATTCCAAATACACATTCAAACACGTAATCACAACCAGCCCTAAAATCATCTACCAGAAATCATACCAACGCATACTTGAATCTTTTAATGGATCTAATGACAGGGGCACGCAACAGGGACAACCTTAGTTTTTGATTGTGAATAGTTTAAACCTTAAGGGTCTCTGGGGAAAGGGACCAAGAGGGTAGAAAACCCATACCTGAAGTCTTTCAAAGATGTTATGTGCTGCCAAAATCCCTCCACTAAGCCGACGTCTCACCACCGAATTCACAAGCAGAATCCGTCGAGAATTTGGTTTTTGCTTTTCGTTTTGAAGCTTATTTTGCTTTTGAATTTGAGCGTTCAAGTTCTTGATGAACTTTATTTTTTTATTCTGTTCTTTTCCATTTATCAATACTGATCGTGCAAGTCAGAGAGGAGTAAAGAGAAACGTGAGAAAGAATGGTAGCTTAGGATTAGGAGATTAGGTGGAGACTTAGTCAAATTAGGACTTCTCTTAATTGTTTAAAATCTAAATTTTTTAAAGGGTATGTGAAATGACCACCAAGCCCCTAAAAAATCAGATTATAATCATCAATTTAGTCCACCGAAATGTTGCTTCCACCAAGGCTCGAACCCAGGTGAAGCTTAACTTGCGAAAAAGGGTCAAATTCGGCCAACCCTACCCGAATTGCCCCTCCTCTTTAAATTAATTAATTAATTAATTAATTAAATACTTAGGGTAATTACAATAATACCCCTAGTTTGGAAAAGACCATTTTACCCGTAGACCCTCCAAACCTAAGATTACCCCTTTTAAGTTCGATAAAACTCATCCGGGTGAATCTCTTCAATTCAGGTGCCCTACATGGTTGGTTCTCACCTTGCCTTGCTCAACTAACTCACCAAGTTGGTTGGATTGGCTAGTGCATAGGTTTTGAGGTCTGGTTCTACGCGCAACAAGCCGTTTGAACTCGGTCTAATCTAGGCATTCTAGGTACATTTGGGCATTACTTAGCATAGTCATTTTCAGGTTGTTACATTATCCCGCCCCCCTTAGGAACATTTGTCCCCGAATGACACTTCTAATTATCTCGTACAATGCCAGTCATATCATAACATAAGTACTTTACACAGTAAAGCAATATCAATAAAGAATAAAGAAGACAAGGAAACTTAGACTTAAAAGTACGGAGTCTAACCTCAAGAGCTAAAAAGATGAGGATAGCGGGATCTCATATCGGCCTCGGACTCCCACGTATCACCCTCAACAAGATGGTTTCTACACAATACCTTCGCTGTGGAAACCTCCTTCTTTCTCAGCCGCTTCACCTGCCGGTCTAAAATCTCAACAGGAACCTCCTCATAGGACAAGTCTTTATCAACCCCCAAACCTTCAACAGGCAGAATCGATGCTGGATCACCAAGGCACTTCTTTAACATAGAGACATGAAAGACTAAATGAACAGAAGCTAGCTCCACAGGCAACGCCAACTCATAGGTACCTCACCCACACGTTGTAGAATCTCGTATGGCCCAACGTACCTCAGACTCAACTTCCCCTTCCTGCCAAACATCATCACCCCCTTCATGGGTGATATCTTCAAGTAGACCTGGTCACCAACATCAAACTCTAAGGGCCGCTTCCTGTTATCTCCATAAGACTTCTGCTGACTGTAAGCAGTAGCCAACCTATCCCTAATCATCCTGACCTTCTCTAAGGCCTCATGAATGATCTCTGGACCCAAAATGGTTGACTCTCCAACCTCGAACCACCCAACTGAAGACCTACACCTCCTACCATACAGTGCCTCAAATGGTGCCATCCCAATACTGGAGTGATAGCTGTTATTATATGAGAACTCTATCAATGGCACATGGTCGTCCCAACTACCTCTGAAGTCGATCACACACGCCTTCAACATGTCCTCCAATGTCTGAATGGTGCGCTCTGCCTGCCCATCTTTCTGAGGATGGAAGGCAGTACTGAGCTTTACCTGCGTGCCTAAGATCTTCTGGAAGGATCTCCAGAAATGCGAAGTGAACTAAGCTCCTCTATCTGAAATGATAGACAAAGGAATCCCATGCCACCTCACAATATCATCAATGTAGAGTCTCGTATAATCCTCGGCCCTGTAAGTAGACTTCACAGGGATAAAGTGGGTAGACTTAGTCATCCTGTCCACAATAACCCATATGGAGTCATGATGTCTCCTAGTCCTCCGAAGACCAACCACGAAGTCCATGTTAATGGCCTCTCACTTCCAAGTGGGAACCTTAATCATATGAGTGAGACCACCAGGCTTAAGGTGCTCCGCCTTAACCTGCTGACAATGAGGACACTTGGCCACATACTCAGCAATGTCCTTCTTCATGACATCCCACCAATAGATCTGCTTGAGGTCATGATACATCTTGGTGGAACCTGGATGTATCGAATACCTGGAACCATGGGCCTCTGCAACAATCTTGGTACGCAAATCATCCACGTCTGGTACACACAGTCTGTCTTGGTACCTAAGTATGCCGTCACCTCCCAAAGCAAATGACTCATTCATCTTCATCAGTACTGAGTCCTTCAACTCCATCAAGACAGGATCAAGATGCTGACCTTTCTTGACTTCAACTACCAAGGATGATTCAGAATTAGGATGAACTGAAACACCCCCGCTAGTAGAAGCCATCAACCGCACACCCAGTCTTGCCAGTCTGTGTACATCCTTAACCAACTCCTTCTTCCCATCATCAACGTGGGCTGTACTCCCCATGCCCAACCTGCTCAAAGCATGAGCTACAACATTTGCTTTCCCTGGATGTAGTGGACAATCATATCATAGTCCTTCAATAGCTCCAACCATCTCCACTGACGTAGATTCAACTCTCTCTGTATGAACACGTACATGAGACTCTTGTGGTTTGTGAACACATCCACGTGCACTCCGTATAAGTAATGCCTCCATAGCTTCAATGCAAACACCACAACTGCCAACTCTAGGTCATGAGTGGGATAATTCTTCTCATGAACCTTGAGCTGTCTGGACGTATAGGCTATCACCTTACCACCCTGCATAAGAACACAACCCAAACCAACCCTAGATGCTTCACAATAAATAGTGTAATTCTCACCACATTTAGGTAACGTAAGTACTGGGCTGAAGTGAGTCTGTCTTTGAGCTCCTGGAAACTCTTTTCACAAGTCTCCGTCCATTCGAACTAGGCTTTCTTCTTAGTCAAAGATGTTAGTGGGGCAGCAATGGAATAAAAACCCTTCACGAACCTGCGGTAGTAACCAGCCAATCCCAGAAAGCTATGGATATCAGTGGGAGTAAGAGGTCTTGGCCAGTTCTTACTAGCCTCGGTCTTCCTGGTGTCCACCTCCACACCCTGATCGGACACAACATGACCCATGAAGGTCACTGATCTAAGCCAGAATTCACACTTGCTGAATTTGGCATACAAATGATGTTGTCTAAGTACCTGCAAGGTTAGTATCAAACACTGTTCATGCTCTTCCTTGGTATTAGAGTAGATGAGGATGTCATCAATGAATACTATGACGAAAGAATCAAGGTATTCACGGAAGACTCGGTTCATGAGGTCCATAAATCCAGCTAGTGCATTAGTGAGAACATATGACATGACTAAGAACTAATAATGACCATAATGGGTACGAAAGGTTGTCTTTGGAATATCTTCATCCCTAACCATAAGTTGATGATACCCGGAATGAAGATCAATCTTCGAGAAGAAACTAGACCCTTGGAGCTGATCGAATAAGTCATCTATTCTGGAAAATGGATACCTATTCTTTATAGTGACTTTGTTGAGCTGCCAATAATCGATACACATCCTAAGGGTTCCATCCTTCTTTTTCACAAACAGCACTAGAGCGCCCCAGGGGGATATGCTCGGCTGGATGAAGCCCTTATCTGTGAGATCTTTTAACTGCAACTTCAACTCTTTGAGTTCAGCTGGAGCCATTCTATAGGGAGGAATATAAATCGGTTTGGTATTGGGATCTAGGTCGATATCAAAGTAAATCTCTTGAGGGGGAGGGACTCCAGGAAAATCATCGGGGAAAACATCTTGGAACTCATTCACTACAGGCACAGAGTCTATGGAAGGAATGTCATGATCTAGATCATTGACACTCACAAGATGACATAAAAATCCCTTGGACATCATTTTATTAGCTTTTAGGTTCGAAATCAAGGGACCTGAACGACTCAAATTTTACCCCTCCCAGACCAGCTCTAATTCATTAGGGAAACGAACTCTCACAACCCAACTACGACAATCCATGAAGGCATAACATTGATGGAGCCAGTCCATACCAAGTATAATATCGAAGTCATTCATGGGTAACTCAACAAGGTCTGCACACATAGTCTTACCATATACTACTATTGGGCAGTCTTTATGAACCCTATCATCTCCCACATTTTCTCCCAAGGGAGTACTAACTACAATAGGATCATGCAAAACCTCAGGTAGTGTTCCAAAAGTAAGAGCGAGTAAGGGAGTCACAAAAGAAAGCGTAGACCCTAGATCAAGTAAATCATAAACAGAGGTTGGAAAACTTGCAGCATACCTCTGACCACATCAACAGACTTCTCATGCTCCTCCCTGCCCTTTAAGGCGTAGAATTTATTTCTCTTAGGAGGCTCGGCTGTAGTAGCATTGTGGGAATTAGGCCTAGGCTGAGCATTACCTCCAGCCTGACCTTTATTCTGTGGGCAGTCCCTGACCATCTGCCCACTCTTTCCACAACCGAAACAGGCATTTGTGCCTAGTCTGCACTCTCCACTGTGAATACGGCCACACTTGCCACATTTCTTTCTTGGACGCTGCACATCACCTCCATTGCCCTTCTTTGGCTTGGGTATGCCTCCTCTAGGTGCTGCACTCCTCTGAGAGTTAGAGTTACCTGAACTCTGATGCCCCTTCTTAAACCTGGGCTGATCACGAACTCCAAAAGTGCTCCTGCCACCACCTCTGCTGGAACCTGTCTGGTCAGAAGGGTTAGGCCACCTGACCTCGCTGACTCTCCTCTTCTTCCGGCTGTTCTCAACCTGCTGGACATGTACAATAAGCTTGGACAAGTCCATTATATCATGAAGCATCGCATCCCGACACTCCTCCTCCAATTCCTCTAAGATCCCTGTAAGGATCCTGCTCATCTCATCCCTGCTGTTCGACACAAGAGAAGTGGCATACCTGGACAATTTAAAGAATTTTAGGGAATACTCACAGAGAGTCATCGAGCCCTGCTTAAGGTTGATAAACTTCTCAACCTTAGCCTCTCTCATCTCTCTGGGGAAGAACCTCTCCAGAAAAGCTGTCTTAAACAGCTCCCATGTGATCCGACCTCCTCCCAATGCCCTGCTATCCTGCCATATCTTGCACCAAGCCTGTGAAACATCCTTCAACTGGTATGAGGGCAGTTCAACTTTCTCAATCTCTGTGGCCCCCATCGCCACCAGAATCTTCTGGACCTCCTCCACGAACTCTTGAGGGTCCTCTGTAGTCTTAGATCCTGTAAATATTGGAGGATTCATCCTCGTAAAATCTCATAACCTGTTCGCCATATTGCGGGCTGGTGGGTTCTCCCGCTGAACCTCCTGTCTGTTGGCCTGGTCCATCATAGCCTGAGTCTGCACAGTGATGGCTTGAGACATCTGTGCCAAAGCTGTCCGTACATCAGCATCAGTCAACCCAGCTGGGTTAATGTCACAACCCAAAAGCATACCCTAGAAGATAGGGTACAATCTTGGATTGTAACCGGCGTCGTCGACCTCTCGGAGGTCTAAGACAAGCCTCTCATATCATTCATTGCATTGGCATAGTAAATTTAGCGGAAAATTTAAAACTTTTCAGAGCACATCATATGCTAGAAACATCCCATC
>JABWTJ010000099.1:600000-810718 GCA_016801875.1 Solanum sitiens
ACCCTTAAAACATCCCTTAAACTCTCTACTTTGGTGAATGCAATTACTCTCAAGAAACTAATTAGGAAAGGAATCCCACCTGTGTTGAGGCCTAAGGTGTGGTTTTCACTATCAGGTGCAGCTAAGAAAAAATCAACCGTCCCGGAAAGTTATTACCAAGATATGACCATGGCTGTTGAGGATAAGGTCACACCTGCAACCAAACAGATTGATCATGTGAGTTTTTTGGTCAAAACATTACCTTGATCCCTTGTTTGATGTTAAGGGGTCGTTTGGTTTGCAGATTAAGTTATCCCGGGGTTATAATCCTTGGACTAATTTATCCCACCTTAAGTTTGATCTGATGAAATCCGATTCCAGGATTAAGCCCGGGATTAAATTTATACCGTCAACCCCAAGATAGTATAAATTTTATCCAAACCTTAATACTGGGACATCCCACCTTATCCTGCATACCAAATGACCCCTTTTGGAGAATAGATTTGGTTTATTTCTCTGAATATGGTGTTATGCTATTTGATATTACCTTTTGAGTGATGAAGGGTGTTTTTGTTTAGCTGATTGCTGTTATATGTTGAGACTTGATGTGTTGATAACCTTTTGGGTGCATTTGAGGGCATTTTTCAAGTTAATATGTGCTCTAAATGCCAAACATCTTCATCTAGTTATAGAGTGAAATTTTAGGTTGTGAAGTATAATTAAGAGTAATTTAGGATGCATTTTTTGGGTGAGTAATATTGTCGGCTGTTATACGTCTGCAACTTCTCTCTCTTCCAAATATTTCATCAAAATGCCAAGGTTTTATGACTTGTGCAAATACTTGATGTGTTGATAACCGTTTTAGGAGATGACTTGTGCACATACTTAATGTGTTGCTAACTGTTTTAGGAGATGACTTGTATTACATATTTCCAGGGTTGAGTGCTTCCCTTTGTTGTAGTGTTGAAGGTTGGCTGGCAAATGATCCTTTTATAAGTCGAAGAGCATGTCCCATTTGCTATTTCTCTATAGGGCTAATATACTAGGCTCAAACTTGAATAGACATTTCCTATTGGTTAGGGATTGAATGCAGATTGATGAAGTTAAAAGTGCACACATACTGGAAGCCATACCGCCCATTGCATTTAAAGAGATGAATCTCTCTAGTGATTCATGGTAGAGCACCAGTTTGCAGATGAAAGAGGGTCTTCATGATGTTTAATTTTATGTAAAATGAAGCTGAAAAAAACTCTTCTAGTTATATTAGGAACGTATATGTTGAGATAGTAGACAAGAATCAAGATTATATTCAGTAACTTGTTAACAAGCTTGAAGTGAAATGTATAATTTGAGATACATTTTATTTAAGAATTTGGTATTGCCAAATTTGTGACCTGTATGAGTTTTTCACTCGCAGGACCTTCCACGAACCTTTCCTGGTCATCCCTGGTTGGACACTTCTGAGGGTCATGCTGCTCTGAGGCGAGTTCTCGTCGCTTATTCTTTCCGAGATTCTGATGTAGGCTATTGCCAGGTATATCCTTCTTGTCTTTCACAAAGATAGATTCTTTTATGATCTGTTCTCTTTCATATACAGAAGTCCATGCTGCCATAATTTATAGTTCAGAAATTTAGTTATCCTTTGTCATATCAGCTTATCCATTACTTAGCTAGATTATGCATTTCTCAAGGGATATCAATCAATTCTCTCATGTTATCTTGCAATTGCAAGCTGTGTCCTTGTTTAGAGTTGAATAGGAGTAAGAAGGATAATAAACGAAGGCTACTATGGAAGTGAAACTTGAGAATGGGCAACTCGGATAAGGATGAAATTTAAGTTGCGTTATCAATATAGTTCAGTTGCGTAGCTCTAAACTATCAATCCAATTCCTGCCTCCTGCAAGTTTGCAATTATCCTAGACAATTAATATTCAAAGTGCACATGCTTTTCCCATGTTCATATGACAATGCTGTTTAAATGTGAAGTGATATATAGCACTCCTCGGGGAACAAATATTCAAAGACTAATACATTTAGCCTATTAGAACCAGGTGATCAACCAAATCAATTAAACATTCTCTTACATGTCTAAAATATGTCAAGGCATAAAAATGCCTTAAATGTGCCCACTTAGAGACAAAGAGGTAGGAAAGAGTAGAACAAGCAGTTTCGTTTTTTCTTCAATTGTAGTTGTTACATCACTAATTTAGATGAATTGATTGTTTTGCAGGGATTGAACTATGTTGCAGCATTATTGTTGCTCGTGCTAAAAACTGAAGAAGATGCTTTCTGGATGCTTGCTGTCCTTTTAGAGAATGTCTTGGTTAATGATTGTTATACTAATAACTTGTCTGGATGCCATGTTGAGCAAAGAGTGTTCAAGGACCTATTAACCAAAAAATGTCCAAGGTACTTGCTCTTTTGCTTTGTGTAATTGTTTTTTCATACTGATTGTTTTTGATTCACATGGATATCGATTGTTTTCTAAAATTGATGAGGAAAATGCAGGTTAGCAGCTCATTTGGATTCTCTAGAATTTGATGTTTCTCTCGTTTGCACTGAGTGGTTTCTCTGCCTTTTCTCCAAAAGTTTGCCTTCTGAGGTGAGAATTCTCTCTTGCTTTGAGTTTGAAACTCTAAAATGCTATAAAATAGATCATCCAAACCCATGTGGGAAGTGGCAACCACCTGCTAAGAATCGGTTACTGATTAGTAAGCGACAGTTGGATTAGCTGATTGTAAATTGTAAATAACTAATAAGTTTTAAGTGCTGAAAAACAGTTTCGAGTGATAAATTGATTTATAAATAAGCAGTTACATATTTGGAAAGTGCGGAAATCGATAATAAGCTGTTGATGTGTTTGGTAAAGATATTTTGAGACTTCAAATATATATTAAGGATAAAATAGTAAAGCTCAAAATAAAAGTGCTTTTAAGCTGAAAAGCCACAAGTTAGGGGTCACCAACTCATGACTTTTCACTGATTTTAACTTATAAGCACTTTGAGTATTTACCAAACGCGTAAATAAGCTAAAAAGTGCTTATAAACTAGTTTGACTAGCTTATAAGCTTAGCCAAACACCCTCTAAATTTGTGTGTACTAATTCATTTCAGACAACCTTGCGAGTATGGGATGTCCTCTTCTATGAAGGTGCTAAGGTTCTATTTCATGTAGCATTGGCAATTTTCAAGGTAAATATTCCTTCTAATTTCTTTTTCATGTATGTGTTTCGAGTTTCTACTATACTTCTCCTGACTCAGTAGAAGTGAATTTCAAATTTAAGCGAGTTCTGCAACTTTTAAATAACTGTAGATGAACGAAGAGAAGTTGCTGGTAGCACATCATGTCGGGGATGTAATTAGTATAATACAGAGAAGCACTCATCACCTTTTTGATCCTGACGAGTTGCTAACGGTAATATACTTTTACTAGATTCTATTTTTCTCTTATGCTCATGATCCGTCTAATTCATTTGACCCACATGTTGCATAAATGACTTCTTATTCTGGAACTTCTTGTTCTGAATTAAGAAACTTAATCTTTAGGACAACATACTGCTGTGTTATGAACTCTATAGCGAATGATATCTTTAATATTCGTTCGTTCAGGTTGCATTTGATAAAGTTGGCTCTATGACAACGACTACTATATCAAAACAGAGGAAAAAGCAGGAACCAGCTGTAATGGCAGAGCTCGACCAGAGATCAAGACGGTTAAATTCTGTATTTCCAGATGAAAAACTGTAGTTTTTTACGAGGAAACCTAGTAATTGTAGCATATGTATAATGCATCCGTGTCAGGGCGTGCTGCCCTTGCTAGGAGATCAACGATTTGCTCTCAAAACAATGAGCAAAAACCGCGGCTTGGAGAGGAGTATGCTTGTTTATTAAGTTGTAGGTGTTACAGAAGTGTAAATGTAATATGAAAATATTGCTGTAATTTAGTTTATCTTTTATTCTTTATCCTTCCTCCTGTTATCAAAATCCTGCAAATTCTCATTTTGTTGAGCCAAATTTATAGTAAAAGGAAAGACTATGCAGGTATGGAAAACCCTGTCTTATTAAGTGGCTATAGCTTGTTCGGCCAAGCTTTTGTGAAGTCAAAAGTACTTATTTTAGAAAGTTAAAGTACTAAAGCGGTTAAGGTGTTCGGTCACGTTTTTTGAAAAAAATTATTTTAAAAAAAAAGCAAGTCATTTTTTAGAAGCTAACTTGCCTAGCACAAACTGTTGTTCTAGATTTGTTTTTCAAATTGATTAGCCAAACATGAATTATTACTTTCCAATAGTTTTTTTAGGCAAGTATTTTTGACAAAGAGTACTTTTAAGAATTGGCCAATCTAAAATTGCATAATCCTATCCTAATTCTATGTCATTGTTATTGAAGTTTTTTTGTGCATATTTAGAAAGGTAGAAATATGTTGTAACTAATCCAAACATCCCATATACACACACTTAACTATACACATATACAACATACACATACACATACACGTACAATTACAATCAAATACAATAATTGTATGTGTGCACAAATTCATATATTTTTGCTACATTTTTTAAATCAAATACTACTATATTTTGAAATATAATAATATCTCGCTTTTTTTCCCCTACAACAATGGATGCCACTACTGCAATTTATGGAACTTTCTCTTAATACTCCTTTATTCACTTTTCCTTGTCCAATTTGAATTTCACACAAAATTAAAATTAAGTCTTAGAGAAATGATTTATGAAACTTTTCTCTTAATATTCCCTCGGTTCATCGAGAAATGATATAGAACTAAATGATTAATTGTGAGAGTTAAATAGAGAAAATATAACTATCATAAAAGGGGAACTTTCACATATAGCCACTAAAAAATAGCCTAATTACTCTGAATAGCTATAGTTTGATAATTACAATTCGTAGCTACTAGCTACATGTTATAGGGAGGAGAGAGGCGAGCGAAACTGGGAGAGAGAGGAGAGAGGAGAGAGAGAGGGCAAAAAGTGGGAGAGAGGTGATTGTAATGTATATTGGTTAGGTAATTGTATATTACACATATGTATTTGTATATATGGCGAGCGAGATTGGGAGAGGAAGGAGAGAGGCGAGCGAGATTGGGGGAGAGGCAAGCGAGATAGCGCAGAGAGTGGGAGAGAGGTGAATTGTCTATGTATATTGGTGAGATAATTGTATATTATACATATGCATTTGTATAAAAAGCAAGCGAGATTGGGAGAGAAAGGAGAGAGCCGAGCGAAATTGAGAGAGGGGAGGGGAGAGGCGAGAGAGAGAGGTGAATTATATATGTATATTGATTAAATAATTGTATATTATATATATCTATTTGTATATTCTGGCGCATTATACATATACAAATATAGCTAATTATATAAACTCGAAGTGAGCCCACATAATTAACGTATAATATTAATCGTGAATGATAATTATAGCAATTTATAGCTATAATAAATAATTAAATAATATAAATTTACTTAACCGCTTAATTTTTTCTATCATAAAATTAGTTTTGAAATGATTTACGAGTAAAAGTGAACATAGTCCGCAAAACCTAAGCACGGCCCAAAAAAGGCTAAGGGTGATGTCTCTCGATTTTGCCACTGTTTTTCTTGTCAATCCTTTAGTTCTGCAACTGAAACTTGTTCATTTCTCTAGCTTCCATTTTTCTGCACTCCTCAATCTTTGGAGCTAACGAATTTCTTCAAGATTCAGCTAAATTCAAATACCCAAAAACTCCATCACACAAACGAAACGAACTTCTCTTTGCACACTTCAGTTCAATTCCTATGTCTGACCTGGATGACATTTTCTTAGATGCAGACGATTTCAAGTCATGTTTACCCTTAAAGAAAGTCCCATACGGCGACGTTTTTGAAGCTTCAAGGGCCGGAGATGTCGACCGTCTCAAATACCTTTTGGAGTCTGGTGTTAACGTAAATGCTAGGGACCAATGGGATTCAGTCGCCCTTTATTATGCTTGTCTTGCCGGTCATCTTGATGCTGCCCGAATGTTATTGGAGAGTGGTGCTATATGTTCTGAACATACTTTTGATGGTGACCGTTGCCATTATGCTGCGCTTAATCTTAAGGTGAGGAAACTGTTGAAGGCCTTTGAAGCTCGACCTCCTCCGCTTGGACCTTTGCAAGGTGCTTTAAGAGATACTTTCTTGGCTTGTTGGGCTAATAAGAATTTTTTCGAACAATCTGATGGTCAAGTGCCCATATCAGGTATGTGTGTGTGCATATTGAGCTTGGAAAAAATTGTCTTTGATTATAACTGATATGCCTCAATACTGAGTAGTTTGGGATAATGTATTTTAGTTTTTTTCGTGTACAAGAAGTAGATGAATGGATAGAGATATTATAGCTACTGGAGGAAGGGAAAATGGTCTAACTTTGAGATTGGAGTGTGGATTATTTTATTTGAACTAACCATGGTGTCTAGGTGAAGAACTTTAGCAACCTGTGTAGGATTTAGGACTCATTTAGTTGGGATACAAGCTATCCCGGGTTAGTTATCCGACCTTCAATGTGGGATAACAATAACACTACAATCTCGGGATAACTAATCTTGGGATAAGTTATTCCAAAATTTTATGCCAACCAAACATGCGAAACTCATCCTAAAATTAATCCTGGAATAATTATCCCCTATCCCTCGCACCAAACGAGCCCATAATTTCTAAACAGTCCTATTCTCCAACTTAAAGCAATTCTAATATGGAAATTACCTGGAGCAAGATTCTTTTGTTAGACTTATTAATGAATTGAATCTTTCTTCCCAGGAGTGTGTGGTAGTATTAAAAGCATTGGAGTTCTCAATGTGAATATAAAAAACATCCTGGCATTTAAAATTCTCTAAATTGCTTGAGTTGTCTTTGCACCAGCTTCTTCTTTCTTTAAGAAAAATATCCAGTTTAATACATGATAAAAGCAAACTTTGGTGCATAAGTTCATCAATGAGTTGGAATTATAGAAAAAGGGAAAAAAGTTACAGCCGAAAGAGAGAGGTGATGATTAAAAAGCGGGACATCAAAATAATCATCTACAAATAGCACACAAAGCAAAGATGTTCAGAAGGTATATAGGCTTTTTGAACCCGATAATCTAAAGGCAGTTCATTCTGCGAACCCATCAAAATAGCATGACATGTCGATAATGTTCACTCTACATAGCTCCTTGACCTTCATAGCTTCTGTTATTCTTGTCTTTTGCCAAATAATGTGATGCTACAAGAATCCATATGGTTGGTATTGCTTATTTAATTCTCATTTGATACCGCATCCCAACCAAGCTGCAATTTACCCTTGTAATGTGAGCATACTCAACTAGTCTTGAGGAGTCAAATGATGGAGAATGAACTGTCCCAATGTTTTCCTTCACCTACTTATAAGAAATTTTCAGTGTAGAAAGCTACTTATTACTCCCTATGTCCTAATTTATGTTTCATAATTTCCCTTTTAGTATTTTTCCCAAAAAGAATGTCATACTTTATCATTTAGAAATAGTTTAACTTAAACATTCAGTTTTACCTGGAATGAGAGGATTTAAATCCACACAAATGTCTATGGCCTGTTTTATACCACAAGTTTCAAAATAATTCTTTCTTAAGCCCCGTGCCCAGTAAAACACTATCACATAAAATTGGAATGGAGGTTGGAGAGAGTACTTAAAGTCTACTTACAATGCTGAGAAACCACAATTTACAGGAATTTGGCATCGAATTTGGGATCCTTTCTACTCAGGAATCTTAGTACATGAGAAGTACCTAGACTTCCAAAAGTAACTAGAATACAAAAGTAAATACAGTCTTATAGTATGAATCCTTGACTAGCTATTGCGCCATGATAGTGTAACAAACTTAAATCTCCTCATTTGTTGATGGGATCTGTGCTTTAGTTTTCCACTTTATTACTGTTCCATTCCGGTGTTGAATCTTTAAACACAGAACCTGATCAGCCAACCTTTTGTGAATGACTTCCGCTCTCGCTATAGGCCTGCCGAAGCCTTTTGTGTTGTATGAATATATTGCTGGATAGACTGTACTTAATAAAACTTCCAGCGATAGTGAAGTCATGCCTTTTTTTAATGGTATTTTAATCTGATTCCATCATTATTGCGTACTGTTTTCTTACACGAGTCAGTAGTTTTTTCCTTGGATTCACTGGATATTCTGTTTCTCGGACTCTTTTAGATTTGGAAACTGTGGCTGTACTAGTACTTTGGTTCTTTAGCTGTATGCATATATCACACTTTCTGATTCTTTGTCCAGATTCTCTTCATGCACTCAAAAATGACATGGTGGTCTGGGATAATTAATAGGTAATTCAGAAAATGGAGGATCCAGCCCCAGCGACTTTCCTTCGGATGTTGTATTCTACGTGCAGGGTAGGCCTATTGAAGCTCACAGAGTAATTTTGACTGCACGGTCGCCTTTCTTCGAACAGAAATTTCAGACTGAGTGGAAAGATAGAAAGGAAGTACGATTCTCGAAGGAAAAGCTGTCTTATCATGCTCTTTATAGCCTCATCCACTTCTTTTATTCCGACAGGCTTGATATAGCAGTAGATGACATGGAAGATCTTGTCAGAATTTGCAAAGTTTGCAAATGCCTGTCACTACAAAAAGTCCTTGAGAAAGAGATGATTCATCAAAAATATGCTGAGTACAAAGCACTAAGGGACGTAGATAACACCCAAAAACGGTTCATCTTGCAGGGAATCTCTCTCCCAGAAGAAGACCGTCTTCCAAATGCTTTGCATAAAATTCTTCAAATTGCTCTTGTGAATTCCAACAGCGAACAGAACTTGAATCATGATGTAGATGGTCTTATATGTCTTGTCAGTTCAATGCAGATTAGTGAGCTTGAAGATGATCTTGCAGATGTTTGTGTTAGAGTTGATAAGAAGATCTTTCGTTGCCATCAAGTGATCTTAGCATCAAGGTCTGAATATTTTAAAGCGAGGTTGTCACGCATGAAGGATTTTCTGGAAGGGAGAGACTGTTTACCTGATAATGCACTTCCATGCATTGAGGAACATGATTTGACTGTTGGAGCTTTTAAGAAAATGATAGAGTATATGTAAGTCATCTGTTTCTCATTTCTTTTTTGTTTTTCGTTGAAAAGCTGTGTTTTACCTCCCCCTTTCCCTTATAAAATAAATTAATTAATAAAATGGAGTTACTCTGCTGGTATTCAGTATGTATCTGTTGCATCATCAACAACATTTATGTGAATTTACCTTTAATTGATAAGTAGTATGACTCAGTTAGCCCTCCTTAACAAACTCGCTTGGTATGACTCAAATGACATGTAACTTGGCTTTCAGCTGTGCTTATTTCAGCTGTTTCATCTTCCAACCTCTTGCTAACATGATCATATTTTGTTAAACAGGTATACTGATGGGTTGAAGGACATTGACCCTGATCAAGTATGTTGTTTGAATTTCTAGTTATAGAATAGTTGCCATAATTAGCTGTCTCTTTCTCCTCTGCATTGAAATGTTCAGATAGTTTAATTTATGATGCATGTAATCTCTTTTACCAGGCTGAAGAAATGTTTGATGCTGCTTCAAGGTACCTGTTGTTTCCCCTTAAACGTGTCGTAGCAGACGCACTGCTGCCACATTTGGAAATGGTTTCTCCTGCTGAGTTGTGCCATTGGCTGGTATTGTCGGACATGTATGTGCTATCTGTCTTCTTTAGTCATACTCCTTTATATACTAATATGCCTAAATTGTATTCGCATTCCTTTGCAAGTGTATACCAACATCTAGAAAAAATTTTGATCTCTTTAGTTATGGATTATCACCATCTTCTAATCAGTCTGTTTGGATGTTTAAACTTAAAGCTAAAATTCCTGTGTGTAAGTTTGACTTTTTGTGAATAGTCCTGTCATTGAACATCTCTTTCTATCTAGAAGAGCAAGAGTTAAAGTGTAATATGCATTAAGACCTATGAACAACATTATTGTAACTGCTCCCAAACTTGTAAGAGTTAATTTATGGCAAAAAAGGGCATAAATTAAGGTGTCAAGGCAAAGTTAAGGTGTCTATCCATTGTATTTTTGATAAAGCTAACTTCTTCGGTTTGTACTTTTAGGTATGGTGTTATAAAGATTCGGGAGTATTGTCTAGACGCAATGGCATGTAACTTTGAGACATTTGCGGATACCCAAGAGTTTAGGGCAATGCTTTTGACCCTCCCACCACCATCTGGCGATTCTGCACTTCGTACAACTGCCCCAAGTGCTCCAGGAGCTTGAAGGAAACGTTTTGGACGATCTGCGAGAGAAATGGCTCGAAGCTGAAGCTGCCGAACTCGATGAGAGAGATGAGAGTGCATTACTTTTTGACAAGCGCCTTGAGATGCTCATGCAAATTGCAGAACAAGAAAGAACTAATGGGCTTGAATGTAATGCAAGTAGTGAACAAGAACTTATATGAGGTCTGTTATTTTTTTTTATTTTTTTTTTTATTTTATAATGTGCTGTTTGTTCATGTAGCAAAGTTAATTCCCAAGAGGAAAATAAAAATGATCTTATATGTGAAGTTCTTGTTACACATGATTTTAACTTACTGGCTTGGTCTTTTGATTGTATCCATCATTTACAAAAAGAACAATGTTAATATAACTAGTAGGATACTGCTTCAAGAAATGATGAGGCAAAGTATCCTGCAGGTTTTCATTCAATTCTCATATCAGTTTCATGAAGAAAACAAGATAGCTGTCTATTTGAAATCCCTGGTAATCTATAAGTCCAGAGAACCTAAACATTCTTTAAAAATATACAAGTTACTTTTTTCTTGCCTTGTACCACCCTAACCACTTTGTGGTGATAAAGAAGCGCGACTAACGAATTTATAGGTAATTATCATACTGACCAACTATATGAGATTTGTCCTCTTGAAAACAAGAGTTGAGGATCAAATCAGAAGAAGCATTCCCACCAATCCATCAGTGACAATACGAACGATATTATCTATACTTATTTTCATGAATATCTCTATCTGTTTTGTTGCTGCTCCTCTT
Source organism: Solanum sitiens (assembly GCA_016801875.1). NCBI lineage: Eukaryota > Viridiplantae > Streptophyta > Magnoliopsida > Solanales > Solanaceae > Solanum > Solanum sitiens. Next base: position 611,019 of record JABWTJ010000099.1, read on the forward strand.
CTGTGACTTAGGAAGAAGCATTCTCACCATCACTGGGTGCAGCCGGAGATTCATCAGAAGCAGCAATGTCTTCTTCAGGGATGGTCTCTGGAGTATCAGCTTTATGTTGCAAGCTCCAATACATGATGCTTGCTGTGAGAGTAAGGATCATCTTCTGGTTTACCTGTTTGGCAAAGTCAGTTTAGGACTCGAGGCTAAGATTTCATAAATAAGAAATTGCCAGGATGCAAACATCATGAAGTTTTATGGTCAATGGTCATGAACAAGGAAATTGCTACTAGCTATGAAGCAAAGATACATTTTGGTGCTATTACATGAAGCAGAACACTAATGGTACAGCTAAATTAGCTTTTATGGTGTTCGTTGGAAGTTTTTTCTGAATGAATCTGGGCTGCAGCATGTAAAAGTTTTGGTCTGCGCGATATGGCATGTCTAAATATATAACAATCTAGTATGGTGTACAAAATGCGGGCACAAAAAAGCAGTCTGTTATCTGATATGTTACCTCTATTATATCCTCTGGCAATAAGAAGATAGAGCATCCAAGTTTCCGTGCAACACTGATTGTGTAAGTTGCATTAAGCTTCTTATCCTCGTCTGCAGTTGCATTCAGAATCATCAGTATTTTTCATGATACCAAAAGAAACAAGTCGTCATTCACATTATTTAATCGAAGACATAAAGAGAAGAAAACCTTTTCTTCCGAATTGCCAATTTCTCAGATGATTACTCAATCAATTGTTATTATCTCAGGAAGTCACCTTTCTTCTTAATTCCAAGTTTCTTCAACAAAGAAAATGACTTCCCGAGATAATAACTATTAGTTGAGTGATCATCTAAGTAAATCTGAATCTTCTCTATTTACATGTATAAATGAATCGTTATGTTATAAGTCTATACCTGTTTCCCCCTTGGTTACAACGCTCCAATTCACGACCCTTGGCTCCACTGCACTAAGAAGGTCTAGGAAAAACATCCCATTTGATAGACTTTTGTCCTAACAGAACAAAACAAAGAACTCAGATACCGTGAAACAAAAACCCGATATATCAAAGTTGAAGTTTTTTTAATCACCTTGAAGCTATCTATTTGAGATTTTCTGCCTGCACTCTTCACTTTTTTGTTTGCCCAATTTAGGATGTCAGCATCTGTTATTTCCTTTCCTTGGGCATGAAACCTCAAGTTTTTCAACAGTTGCAGCATTGTGAACCTCATTAGCTGCCACAAGAATGCTGAGAAAAGAAAACGAACCTTTTACTTCTCTAACAATAGAACAATTAATAACACCTAAATCATATCTAAAGTCACATCGCCAAATGTTTGCAATATCCATCATATTCACTATAAAGAATTGACTTTGCACATTAACACCGTAAATTTCTTTAGAATTTTTGGCATGAAAATGAAGAAATAATGCGAAAATGGAGGTTCAAAAGAGAGTATCACTACCTAATATGAGCTTCTTGTTTCCTTGTACAATATCGTTTCCAGCCACATTCACAAGGGAGAAATTTAGTTCTTTTCCAATCCGTATGACTTGGTTGCAGTTCTCAACTTTTCTAAAAGGCATCTTAATTGGGGGTTTTGTTGCTTGTTTCCAGTTGACTGATCCTGGTGCAATTTTATCGAGTACCTCGAGAAGCACCCACCTGTATGTTAAGAGGATTATCATCCACTCGTGTTTATAATGTCGAACAAAGAAGCAATGTACTCACCCAGTCCGGACACTGTCAAATAGATTATTTATGTAGGTATCAGTTCCAAGGCTGTTAATCCACAACCGGAAGCATCTTTCTTCTCGAGATGTTTGATCATCATCCTCCATCATCTCAGCAAAAGATATTTTCTTGGTGTCCACTGACAATCCATTCCTAGACCATGAAAAAAGAAACTCTTTAGTAGACGGAAAAGTACATCATTGTGAACTCCACATATCGTAAGCATAAACTTCTTAATAGATTATCTTACTTTTCATTCAATATCATTACTTGCATAGTAGACGAGGGTTCATACAATCAATTAGTTAATCTTTTACTAAATGATATCAAATCAGTTACAAATGGAAACATCGACTGCTGAAAGAAGCAGCAGCTTACACGTTAGTTATTAGCATTCTTATCGCGATATCTCTCAATCAAAGACAAAGATTATTGAAGAATGCTGATCTTAAACAAAACTAAGCTAACCTTGAGAGTTGGCTTAATTCAGGTCATGAGGATTTTTGGTCTATAATATTTGCTATGAAACTGAATTATAACTTAACGAACAAGAAAATGAAAGTAGATAATTGGTCTACGGAAAAGTACTTGTTAATCTGACCTGTGTTGGAATATCTGTGCAACAAATGCAAGATTTAAGTTTGGGGATCCCTCAACAATATCCTGTGGAGTAACATATCTTTTGCAATCGAGTTTCTCTGCTTGCTCAATAATCAAATTTGCTCTTTCAGTTGGATCTTTAGTATCTAGTGTGTTGGTTGTACCATGTTCAGGTGCAAGAGCATTGAGTAAACGAGCATAGGCCTCTCCGTCCTGTAGCGAACAGAGATCAAACATCAGAAATAAAGTGCAGACTAATTAGATTTTCCTGCTTTGTATGTCTAGTTCGTCTCAAACTAGAATCAGGAGCGGATGATAGACAGATAGAGATGGACATAACACGATAGCCAGTCTACTAAGCCTCGTTTCACCTGAGCTTTGTGTGTTATGACAAATTCATGTTGATAATCCTTACAAATATAGTGCTACCAATTCCTGAAAAGGTAATTTGATATTGAACTTGTAATACTATCTCACCTTTAAATCAGACGAAAAATTATTGACTTGCTTCGTATAGCCTGCCTTCTTTAGATGGAAGTTCATCCATTTCAATAGAACCTTTTCTGGAGCTAAACCTATGAGCTCCTCCACATCCTGCAAATTTTACTACTGTTATTTTCCCTATCAAGGTGCATTAGAACTTCTACAAGTATTACTCCGCGTTAGAACCAAAAACAGGAGAAACCAATCAACTATTAGCAAACCTTGCTGTCCTCCACCAGTTCCACAAGTTGCGGAGTTTTCTTCAAATTGAGATCAGCTAATAGTTGTATCTGTTTTTTTTTTTTTCAAAACAAGAAGATCAGATATGATACGAGTAACATTTCCAGCTGCACGACGAACATATGGAACAAGTATAGTAGTAGAAAAATACCTTGATAATTTGAGAAATCAGCCCAACAACCAGATGAGGCTAAGAGAATAAAAAACATAAGAAACTTCAGCAGCTATAATACTGATGATTTAAGTAGTTCATATGTAGGAGATATTACATACTCTTGCTTCGACTAAATCCTGTGTGCCAATATTGACGACTGTGCAACCGATTGCTTTTGCAGAATTGAGGCAAAGAGTGTGATTCTCATTTGTCTCCCATGGATTAAGAACCTTTTTCGTATTGATAGCACGCTCATCTATAGTACCAGGGACGGCAACATTGATAAGCTTACTGCATTACATGATTTAGTTAATGACCCAACAAACATGCAAGCGATCAAATGATTAAGTGAAACAAGAATTTCGGATAAAATCATCCTGTTTATCCTAATTATGCACTCTGTTTCAATTTGTTTGTCTTACTTTCCTTTTTAGTCCGTTTCAAAAGAGAATGTCTCTTGCCTTTTTTGGAAACTCTTTGCTTTCTAACTTTCTTTGTTTAAAACCACAAAATTAAACGACATTTTGATACATTATACATAGCTTTAGTTAAAAACAAAAAGATTCAAAAGTTTCTCTTTATTTCTTGAACTCTATATCCAGTCAAACTAAGACACTTAAATTAGGACAAAGGGAGTAACACTTACCACAGAACAACGCCACCTTTCACGAGTTCAAAGAGTGCATTGCCAGATGGCTCTATAGGAAGAAAATCCTTCAAAAACTTGTCCTCTCTGAGAAAGTTATTGATGTGTGCAACATATGATGTCTTTTCTGATTCACTAATATTGTGACGAATTGTGGTTGTTCTGGCCTTGAGGAAAGAGGACGACGTTTTTAATTTTGTATTCCCCAATTTAGCAGTTGCTCGTCCTTGTAAATCTAGATATAACTAGCCAGCCAAAAACAAACCACATTTTAGCTGATACAGGGAACTTATGAAACGACGACAACAACAACAACAACAGACCGTGTATAGTCCCACAAGTGGAGTTTGGGGATGGTAGAGTTTACGCAAACCTTACCCCTACCTTGGCAAGTAGAGAGGCTGTTCCCGATAGACAAAACTTATGAGACATACATAAGAAATAAAGATGAGAAAATAACAGGATAACCAAGTAAAGGTATGAGAAATTTCTGCTTAAGGCACCTTGAACAAGCTCATTGATTTCACTCGTCACAGCAATAAAGACATGACGAAAATGAAATCCAAACATGTCAAGAGTAAATTAGACAACCGCGAACTTTATGACATTTGAAATTTATTCATAAAAGCCTGTTATTGTTCATTTCTTCTGAATCCCAAACATATATACTGGTCCATAAAACTAAGATAACAGGGAAATAAACAAAAAAAGGACGAAAATGTGTGGCACTCACCCGAAGAAAGGATTCAAAATCAATTTCTTCAGTCGCATCAGTAGCTGACTCGCTTAATATGCGGCTAATGTCATCTGCAGAGAGAATATCCTTCAAGGCCTTAAGTTTGCACATAACAGGTGGTAGATTGCCCAGTGTGGCCTTCCCAGATTCATTCGATGCAGAAACAAACTGTAACCAAATTTCAGCTTTAACAACAAGAAGAAATTTTTCCAGGACAACAAAAAATTATCAACAAACTCAATTAACAACTTGTTTGGATGGTGGTTGTTACACATTGTATAGTATTAAATCGTATTGTTACTTTAAATACAATGTTCGCTTTGATTGTTACTTAAAAAAGTATTTAGCGTAGTGTATCGTTAAATCCATTGTTATATAATGACAAGAATGGTGTGATAGCATCGTTACCATTTTCTAATCCTATTTCACCCTTTCTATCTTTACTGTAGTCTCCTGGCCAGCTTGCGCACACCTTGACTAATTTCACCCAATACCTGATACCTTTCACCAGCAACAAATATAGATATCCATTGTTATGTAACCACAAGTTTGGTGTGATAGCATTGTTACCATTTCCTAAACCTATTTCACCCTTTCTATTTTGACTGTAGTGTCCCGACCAGCTTGCGCACACCTTGAATAATTCAACCAGATACCTTTCACTAGCAACAAATACAGAAATCCATTGTTATGTAACCACAAGTTTAGTGTGATAGCATTGTTACCATTTCCTAAACCTATTTCACCCTTTCTATTTTGACTGTAGTGTCCCGACCAGCTTGAGCACACCTTGATTAATTCAACCAGATACTAGATACCTTTCGCCAGCAACAAATACAGAAATCCATTGTTATGTAACCACAAGTTTGGTGTGACAGCATTGTTACCATTTTCTAATCCTATTTCACCCTCTCTTTATGGTGCCTCTGCACGCATCTCGACTAATTCCAGGAAATACCTGCTACTTTCACCAGCAACAGATACAAAAATCATATTTCACCCTTTATCCACCTTCTTTTTATTACAAATCCATCCCGGCCCGTGCCTTACTTTTTCTTTATAATTGTAAGTTTATTCGATCATATTTCTAGTTTGTTGCATTAAAAAAATGATACAATCAATCCAAATAATGTCAGTATTCATAAAAAAAATAATAGAATACATTATGAAACGAATATTAGACATACATTGGCATGAAGGCCACGGAGTTCGACTTGTGTGAATTGGCTATGAAGCCATTGATCAGAAACAACAACACCAACAAAACCAGACATTTCTCCTTAAAATTGCAAATCAATTCACAAAATCAATGCCAAATTATTATTTTTAAAAATAAATTGAGATTGTAGAACCATAGAAATTTGCAAAGAATAAATGAAATTAGAGGTACACTTTATGTATTGTGATGATCATATGATACATGATCATTATTTAGTTAGAAGATTTGTGGGCATTTGATAAATAAAGTAAATGTTTAGGGAAACAAAATGGACAAATCTTGGTTCCCAGTAGGAAAATGGAAGGAGAAAAATTCGTTTTACCTATCGGACCCGCGAAATATAAGGGGACTATAGACTATACAAATTATTTTTAAAAAAAAACTTTTTTTTTCCATCTTTGTTACTACCTCCCTTTTTAATTATTATATATATATATATATATATATATATATATATATATATATATATATATATATATATATATATATATATATATATATAATGTTTGTTTTATTATGTCTAGGAGGAGAGGGAGAAAAGAGGATGGGGATGTTCCATTTTTGATGAGTTTGAACACTCCACCTTAACACATGAAATTCACGAATTGAGCTAACCTCTCGAAATCGAAATTGATTTATCGTGGTATTGGATTATTGGATAAAAGGTTGGTAAAATTTTATAATTAACGACTTATTAGTAAGACGTTGATTACTCAAGTTTTTTACCGGATAAAATCGTTAATCCGTTAAGAGTTACCATGATACATTTTTACTTGTATAATATATGAAGTACATATTATATTATTATGAAAAGATTATTTAATTACATAAATATGCATATCATATTTACTAATTCTCCTTATAGTTTGAAATAATAACATATTGTGATATTGTTTCACTAATTAATAACTTCATATCACATTTTAAGTAGGATACGCATAGATACATATATTTTTGCTACTAGATATAATCTATAATAAAGATACATAGGGAGGTCGGAAAAGAGAGAGGGGGAGGGAGGGAGATAGGTGAATGCGAGAGTCAGTGTATCGTAAATACATGTGAATTACACGAGATACATGTATCTCGTATAGCGAATACATAGAGAGAAAGATGAACGGGGAGGGAGAGAAGCAAGAGAGATAAGAGAGATGCGAGTGAAAAAGTCAGTGAATTCACATATATATGTGAATCCACTTGGATAAAATATATCTAGAACAAACTACATTTACGTTCTATCCAAGATACATGTATATAGACGCATCAAACACATGTATCTAAGGACCAAAAATAGACACGAATAGTAATTTAAAAACTCACAGAAGACACGTAATTAGGCCCTAAAATAGTAAAACTTATGTTATTTTCCTTATTATTATTAACCTTAAAACCCATAATATTCTGCCATAATATATTAGGGATAGTTCCAAATATATACAGTTAAGTTATTAATTAGCTTACAACAAATATAGCCATGTTTTATTTGCATAATAAATAGTCAAAATTCACATAAAGTATACACTAACTATACACTTAGCTTGCCAAAAGTCATACGAAATTTATACTGACTATACAATATAACGTATTTATATATGAGTTATACACTGAGTATAGATTCCGATACACTCAAAAAAACTAAATATAGTTTAAATATACATTAAGTATGCATTGATTATTCAATCTTGATCAACTTCAATCACCTCTAAACAATCTCAAATTTTAGATATGAAATCCGCTTGATTGATTTATAATTCGTTCGAAACGATTCACCTTTGTGGTACGTCAAATTTTCAAGAAAAAAACAAAGAAGAAGGAGGAGGAAAAGAAGGAGAAAGAGGAGAAGAATGAGAAAAAAGAGAATGAGGAGAATGAGTAGGAAAAGAAGAGGAGGATGAGTTATTAATGGAGAAATGGGAAGATATAAGAGGAGGTTAGAAACCATTAATTAGGGATGGCAATGGGTGGGGTAGGTTTAAGGCTATGTGGGGTGGGGTGGGTTGAAGCGGATTTTTAAAAAAAAAAAATAATGTGGGGTGGGGCGTATTGCTGGTATATGTAATTTTATGTAGGTTCAAACTTAATTTTAACTTTTTACATGTTATAGAGTGATAGAACATTATTTATTAAGATAATTTTATTAAAGCTACTAAAATATTGAAGATAATAAATGTAAATGGTTCAATAAAAAATAATACAATATCTGTTTCCCAATTGACTTCTAAAAAATAAAATTTTAAGTCACTATCCTATTAAACTAATACAACTTAATAAAAAAAATTATGAATTTTATATTTAGTATCAAACATTACTAGAAAAAATATATATTAAAAAAATTATGTGAGGCGGATGCATGCGGGGCGGGGTGAGACGGATTGAAAATGAAAAATATTGCTATGCGGGGCGAATTAAAAATTTTACGATTTAAGCTCAACGAATACTGCTCCCGCCCTACACCGTCCAATTGTCATCCCTACCATTAATGGCAAAATGGGAAGGAAAAAGAAAAAGAGTTGGGACAATTTCAGTAATTTTAAAAATTGGCTAATTTTTTATAATGCAAATGGTTGAACGATCATTTTGCATAATTTGCCCAATATATTATTGTTAATTATAAAGCCATTTTATTTTATTTACTATCATATTAATGATTACAATTAACATTACTATTATTAACCCTAAAGAGTAAAGCCATATTTATCTATTATGTGCTCATTCGCACTTAGGTTTTCTTACGCCGTTTCTCTTTGTTTTGGTGCTTCTCAAATCTCGGTTTTCCGTTAGTGCGCTCCGGATCAAAGGCGAAAAAGCTCAAGTGATTTTCCCTTGCCTACTGTCAGGCCAGGGAAGATAACTGCATACCCTAGGGAATACAACTCCATAAGAGCGAGAAAGTACGGGGATAGAAAGAATCACACGATTCCCTATCGTGATAGAAGCAACAATAGGATAGGAGTGCACAGGTTCGCAACTGGACTCTTCTCTGACTAGAAGAGCTGCGCCTAAGACTCTGAAATCCTTCTTTGGTAAGGTCTTCAGCTATCCATTCATTTTATGTAAAAAGTAAATCGATTTGAATCTTTTTTTATGTTAATCTATTTATCTCTCTATCTTGTGAGTTGTGGATTTTATGTCTCATGGCTATAGTTGATAAGCTTCCTTTTATTTTTGTTGGGAATGAAAGTTATTGGGAGTTTTATGAAAGTGGTGTAACCTCATTTTTGGCTCCCCTCTCCTAGTATTATGACTAGGGATTGTTTATTGGGCGAAAATTACGCAATAAAGTAAACTTATACTATTTAATTACACATCATGGCTATAGTTTGCTATAATTATTATTCGCGACTAACATTGCACATTAATTACGTAGGCTGACTTCGAGTTTGTATAATTAGTCATTGTATATGTATAATTCGCTAGAATATACAAATACATATGTATAGTATACAATTATTTAACCTATATACATATACAATTCTCCTCTCTCCCACTCTCTCCCCTATCTCGCTCCCCTCTCTCCTCTCTCTCCCAATCTCGCTCGCCTCTCTCCTCTCTCTCCCAATCTCGCTCGCCTCTCTCCTCCCTCTCCCGATCTCGCTTGCCCTATATACAAATGTATATGTATAATATACAATTATATACATATACAGTTCACCTCTCTCCGACTCTCTGCCCTCTCTTGCTCGCCTCTCTCCTCCCTCTTCCAGTCTCGCTCTCCTCTCTCCTCCCTCTCCCACTCTCGCTTGCCATATATACAAATACATATGTATAATATATAATTATATAATCGATATACATATACAATTCACCTTTTTCCCACTCTTTTCCCCCTCTATCTCGCCTCTCTCCCAGTCTCGCTCGCCTCTCTCCCAGTCTCGCTCGCCTCTCTTCTCCATATAACATGTAGCTACGAATTATAATTATTAAACAATAGCTATGGAGAGTAATTAGGCTATTTTTAAGTGGCTATGTGAAAGTTTTCCTTTTTTAAATCTTTTTAACGAAGAAAAACAAAAATTGAGAAAGTACTTATGGAAAAAAAACTGAAAATTTTGTATTACCATCGATACCTCAACTTTCATAAAAAAAAAAAAGTTGCATGTATGTCACAATTAATAGGATTGACAGTGGATAAAATATACATAAAAAAAATACTTACTTTATCCTATTATTAATCATATGGTGAAGAGTAGCAAATAGTTTTAGTAAATACTTATGTGAGTGGAAATAAAATAAGATCTTTACTATTACAATTGATAATGCTACCTCAAAACTATATCTATATATACCTAACCCAAAGAATTCGAATATATAAGTCAACTGAAGTAACACATAAAACTTGATCTATCTATACTAAGAAATTGAATAGGACGGATCAACTGCTATGAATTAAGTTTAAATACATTACCTTTTTTTTTTAACTTTTATTTGTCCATCATTTTAAAAATAGATCGTTATTTATTTTTATTTGTCACTTTTAATATATCAAGAAAAGATAAAAATATTTCTTTAATATTTTATCCTTAACATTAATTACTTATTCTCTAAATTATTTTTCAAGACTTAATGTTAAACATCAATTAATAGAGATAGTGATAAAATAGTCATGTCGATGATTAATTTCTTATTGAGTATGCCAGCAACTCCAAATATGACAAACAAAAAGTGAACGAAATGAGTATTTGATTAGCTTGGTTGCATATTTTCCTTTAAAAATTGGATTTCTATATTTTATTATTTAGGGTGTGTTCAATATGACGAAAAATTAATTTCAGGAAATACTTTATCCTTTTACTTTTACTTATACATTTGAAATTGGCTCATCCATTGAGTAAATAATAAATGACATGACAATTTTATCATACCAATTCTATTAGTTGATATTTTGTACTAAGTTATGAAAATGATTCGGGGAATATGTAATTAATGCTAAGGGTAAAATATAAAAAATAATTTTTCAAATGTTAAAAGTGACAAGTAAAAATAAAAATCTATTTTTTAGATAGTGGATAAGTAACAGTGAACTAAGGGAGCATTAATCTAAAACATTTATACTCCCTCTGTACTATATTAGTTGATCATTATAATTTATACGGAAAAGGGTCTGATATACCCCTCAACTTTGTCATTTGGAGCTGATATACCCTTCGTTATGAAAGTGACTCATATATACCCTTACCGTTATACAAACGGCTCACACATACCCCTGCCGTTACAAAATGAGCTCACATATACCCTTCATTTAACGGAAGTGAAAAAATTAGTTTTAAATTTATATTTTTTACTTTTAATTTTTTTTAAAAAATTATTTAGGGGTATATATGATTCTTTTATCAAAGTTCAAGGTATATTTCAATTTTTTTCATACATAAATTATTTTTGACTTCTTTTATTATAATTATTTGAGTTTCTTATTCTTATTTTTTTTCTTTCATTCCTTAGTGTAAAGAAAAAATATTTAAAACTATTTTTTATGTCTATATTGTAATTTAATTTTTGTATTCGAAGAAAAAAATTTGGTCATCTACAATAAGTTTTACAAGAATATTAGTGAAACTTAAATAAATTTGATCATCAAAATAATAATTCTAAATTAGTCATTAAAATAAAATAAAAAAGTAAAAAAAAAAGTATGTTCGACGAGGATTAAATCTACTCATATGAGATTATATTTTTTAGAAAAAAATAATAAAAAATTATATTAAAATTATTTTTTTTTTATTTTCCGTTAGAGGAAAAGGGTATATGTGAGCCATTTGTTTATAAGTAGGGGTATATATGAGCCACTTTCATAACAAGAGATATATCAGCTCTAAATGACAAAGTTGAGGGGTATATCAGACCCTTTTCCCTAATTTATATTAAAAGTAGTTGTCTCATATTAGTTGTTCACCTTACTAAATCAAGAATACATTAATTAAATATTTTCTATATTGCTTGCAATTAATTCTTTTTGAAAATATTCACATTATTTGTAAAATTCTAAAAGGTTTTTAAGGAGTGAATAGTAGAATTACCTTTTTATTTATAATTTCTTAAATACCAAAATAAAAAGTGATCATCTTATATGGAACCTAGAAAGTATATAACTAATTTAGAAAAATACTAAAGGGTGGGGGTAAATATGAGGCATATGGTAAGATGAGGAGAACACAATTAATATGGAATGATCCTCGCGAATCAGTAGAAAACCTTTTTATTTAAAAAAAAAAGAAACTTTTCTTGAGTATTTTTTTAATTAACTAAACTTCAAAAAATTGAAATCATTTTTTGAAGACCAAATTTTATGTATAGCAAATATAAAATTCTTAATTTTATGTTATAGCATACTTTTTAAAATTGTATTTCGTAGCAACATTTTAGTTTGCTACGGACATGTCTTTCTGTATATTCGCTGGATTACAATTTTTTTATATATATTTTGATTGTTTAAAGAAAAAAAAATAGTAATTTCGCTTAGATAAAAAGGAACAATAACACTGTGTGAAATGTTTTCAATTGTAAACTTGTGTATAAAGCTTTAGTTTGGATATATGATCTTTTATATAATTGTATATTCAGAATATGTATATAAATGAAAAGATAAAGTACATGTACGTCATATACATATACATATTGGTGTTGTTGTTACATCTATAAGTATATGAAATTGTTGACTGTTTATTAAGATTTGTAAATTATATAGTTTATAAATACCCCTATTTAATGTTTTTCTGTGAATTGTATAAGAATATGAAATTGTTGAATGTTTATACGAATTTGTATATGTATACAATGTAGGTTATTCTGTGTACTTATTTGTAATAAATATATGTATGTGTAAATTATTTTAGGTTTGTAAATTGTATATTTGTATAAAGCTTTAATTTGTGTATATAAAGGTTTATATGAGTATATAATTTGAATGTGTATAAGTGAAAAATTGAAGTTGCTAGAATTTGTATAGATATATGTTCTGCCTATTTAGAAAACAATGAGGACGTGTTGGAGAATTTTGAAATTTGAAATTGAATTTGTGAACATTAAGGAGAAATAGAAGGAATGAGGAGAAGAGATTGTATAAAATAAAGAGAAAAGAGAAAACATTAGTTTCAATTTTTTAATAATTTATACAAATCAGTGAGGCTCTATAATAGCAAAGTGACCGAGATGTTGCTTATTAATAGAAATAACGAAAACGGTAGTTACTGCAATTAATTTAAATTATTAATTTGTCATTCTCTACAATTATCTCTTTTTTTGAATAATATCCTCCCGGATATTGAACACACGCTTAGGGACTGTTTGGTTGTAGAACAAGTTAGAAATTAATTATTCTAAAAATATTTATTCCAAAATTGTTATTCTACCTCCAATATGGGATTAGTGTGGGGAAAAAAATAATGTTACTCTCTTTATTTATATTTTTTCTAAGGAACTATTTGCTATCCCATTTAGGGATTTTGTGTTCTCAGCTTCTCTCTGGGATTTTGGTTTTTAGTGTCGGGAGATCACTTCCTCTTCCGGGACCTTCTGGGCAAGCAAGCGGGGCTGAGTTTGAAGAGGATCATTTTGGGATTGATGTCCTCTTGGAATCATGGGAAAAATCTACGGAAACGGGCACGTCGGTGGATCAGCCAGAACCAGAACCAGGACATGTGCCGCCTGCTATTCAAGTAGCTCCCCGGGGGAACGAAGCTGGTCCATCGAATCAGCCCCCACGAGTGGTCCCCTATCCGTATCAACTGGATGAAGTGATAAAATAACTAATTTTGAAATAAATTATTCTGTAATTTTTTCTCAATTAAATATAAATAAATTTATTTGAAAATTAATTATCTCTCATAACTCGTATCAAACGAGATTTAACGAAAGAAGATGTTCTTTTCTCAACTCTAAATCAAAGCATTTTTACCCCTTAAATTATTTTGTAATTTTTTCTCAATCAAATACAAACAAATGATTTTAGAATTTTGGTTTTTAAAAAAGAAATTAATAATGTAGTTGAAATTTGAGATGATTTCATGACAAATTGAAGATGCTGGAAATTTGAAAGTTGTTTCTGTTCTTCATGTGTTCTTGATATTCTTAAAGAACAAAAACAAAAAGAGTACATTTGATCTAAAAACTTCAATTGAAAAGTGTTAAAGTTGTTTGAGGTGTAAAAAATGGTTTTGTAAAATCAGAGATAAAAAAATAGCAGGAATAAATCTTTTCTTTAACAATAATAGCATAGATAAATCAAACTCCTAACGAATGACATAAATAATTTTTTTTGTTAAATTCGATAACATATTTAAGTATTTTTCGACTTTTCTATGCTACAAATTGCTAATTTCGTATAGACCAAAATCAAATACTAAGATAGTGTCGGTGAAGTTTAACCACCCCACAAAACACTACACAGGTCCCATTGCCAAAAAATAATAATAGCAAAATTTCATAATCACAGTTGTGTGGTGGGGTTGAAAATTTAACAACGAAATTAAGACAAACCAAGACAATAATTAATAATTAAGTGTAAAAAGGTCATGTTGGTATATAAAATTAGAAAATAAAAATTCAAACCAAGACAAACTTGATTGATGCCTAAAAGAAGCAAATTCATTGCTCAAAGTCATCATCATAATTTGACTATTTTAATTTAACGCAATTGTAATCCACTTTTAAATTTTTTTTTAAAAAAGAAATATAGCATTTATTATTATTCTAGGCTAATACTTTTTAAAGCTCCAGAATAATTTGTAGTCTCATAATCTTTGTCACATCTTTATCCTTCGAGTGAGTGCTATACAGTGAGCACTTTATACGCATTAATAAACTCGTGTTTAAAGTCCTGATTTGGCTTTTTCTTGAAAATGAAGCAATTAATGTAAAAAAAAAATTAAAAGAAAAGCTTCTTTTTTTAAAAAAAAAATAATTTAATCCCATTGTTTATTGTTTTATGAGTTTTGGATCCGTCATTGTTGCTAGTCAGTAGGTCCAGCACGAAACATTGTCCCTTTGAAATTAATGATATTTTAAAAGGAATCTCATACTAGTGGATGAATCTGTATGTACATATTTTTTTAAAGAAAGGAAAATAAATATCATATATATAGATTAAAGCTGGACGTATTAAATATATATCGAGACGGATTCAAAATTAAATTTAGTACTAGTTCTGATTCTATCGAATATTCGATATGTATGTTCGAGTCTTCTCCCCTACTTCCCTCTCAGAGTATATATTGAATAGGAGACAATACAAATATATGATCGATGAACAAAAATACAAAAAATACACACAAAGAAAATGCCTCAATTTTATTACCAGAACATTTTTATTTTTCCTTTTTGATTTTTTTTAGAAAACTAAGAAATCGATATTTAGCCTCTTAAACTAAAGTTGTCAGCATAAGACACAAATACCCTTTCAGGCCTTAACTATAATAAAAATTCAAGAGACATATTTCACAAGTATTATATTTCTATAAGTTTTTTATATTAATAATTGTGTGTACTAATTAATTATAAAATTACCAATTAAAAAAGAAAAATGTATCCAATTTGTTCACAACTTACCTTGATAACACGAATCTACAGCCTTGGGAATGAAGGTCGATAGTCATTAGTGTTTATCTGAGTAGACCCTAGTTTCAAGTAAATGTTACGTAAATAAATTAATTACTTAAAATATGTTATTACCTTTAATCATACGCATTAAGCTTCAAATTTATTTTAACTGAGATTGATATATATAATTTTAAAAATGATGTATTTTATATATAATTAACTTTGACTATCTAATATATACTCCTTCCGTCCACAATTGTTTGTCAGGTATACTAAAAATAGATGTCCAAGATTAATTGTCAATTTAAATAATTAAGAAATAATTGCTCACATTTTTTCAAATTTGTCCTTAATGATAGTGTAGTTCAATTGAAAAGTTATGTAGACTTTTGATATTCTTGATATAGTAGAGTTATATTAATCAAATTACACCTTGTATTAAATTTTCCTTAAAGAGTGTGCATGATCTTAACATGAGAAACAATTATGGACGGAGGGAGTATTTAACTTGAGAACACATACAAAAATATTTCTAAAAATTGAATAAAAATTATCATATAAAAACAGTTCATGTGTTTTGTCCTTAATGGGAAGAAATTACGATTCAAATGTCTAAACCAAATTTATTTAACTTGCGGACATATACAAAAATATTTTTAAAATTTGAATTAAAAATGTCATATAAAAACAGTTTATGTGTTTTGTCCTTAATTAGAAGAAATTACTATTAAAATGTTTAAACAAAATTTATTGAACTTAAAAGGCATATAATACGAGTCAAAGCATGGGTTGCTTTAACTACAACGTGTCAGTATGTATCTTTCAATAAAATAATAATTTGGTATAATCTTGTTTCCTTTTTATTTTATTTTAATTTAATTTAATGTCATGTTGGATCTTCATATTATTATCACTCCCCTATTGTGGCCCAACACAAATTGTAAATTTGTAATAATTATTATATAGGCCTATAATCTACCACTTGGAAAAGACACTCAAAGAGAGTATTAATTTATATCACATATATTTTAAACAATATTGAAATCCACTAGAAATATAAATATTAATGGTTGAACTTAATATTTACAATATTGAACTTTATTAGTATTTACAAATACCCTAATATTATTTGGGAACATAGTTCATTGAAAGAAAAAGGGTGACAAACAAGATGCGCCATTGTTTCTTTTCTTTATATCTGGTCTTTCTTCAAACAATATATTTCTCTTCATTACTAATAGCAAGGAAGAAATTATAAGATTAAACTCTCACTCACAAATAAAAATTCAAATTATCAATTCATTATGCTATTAAAAATAATCGTATTGACATTTCAAATGATAAATATTTTCTTCTTGGATACATGGTCATTAGTTATATACTAGTATGTGAATTAAGATTATGTACCACCATTTAGTAAAAAAGGTCTAGTCTAAACAGTAAAGTACACACCATTTACCTTCGATCTTTTACCTTCAATATTAAGGTTATATGAGTCATCAAAAGTGTAAAAACATATTCGAATATAATATCTCATGGCTTTCCACCATTTAATTGGCCACTAAGCCACACTCTTTGGATTCTCTCACTCTCACTCTCTCTCTATATATATATAGAGAGAGTTAGAAGTATTATAGTCAATTTCAAGATTATCATCCCAACATATATGCTATAATAATTAAATAAATTATCTTATACATATGATGAGATAACTTTATCTATTCTATCATATACCATACTTATAAATTACATTTTTGGTTAGAAATATTATAGTTAATCTCGAGATTATTATCCCATCATATATACAATAACAATCGAATAAATTATTAATCGAATAAATTATTTCATACATATAATGGGATAACTTTATCTATTTTATCATATACTACCATACTTATATACTACCATACTTATAAACTAACATATGAAAAATATATAAGACCAATATAATTGAATACTTTCCTTATAATTTTGAACCATTTTTCTTTAATTTATTTTGTTTTATTCTTCTTTTCAGTGTTGTGCCTCTCTTGGTGGGTGAGAAAACTTGTAAAAAAGTACACAAAATTCAACATAGGGAAGGTTTAACATGCCTAAAACTTTATAGGAGAGTTTGCTTGGGTTGAGTAACAATGGAAGAGGAAAGTTAGAGAAAAGCTGCTAATTATTCGATTTTAATTAATTAACATGTGTTTTACTTTATTAAATTGCATAATAATGAATTTAGATGTAAACATCAAAGTTTTTTTCCTCAATATATACTACCTCTGACTAATAACACTTGTTATTTTTTTTTTCGTGTTAAACTATATTAATTTTAGTCGGTTTTAAGGTATATTTTTTCGACAATCAAAAGTCATATAAAGAAATTAAGAATTATAATATAACTTTCATTTATTAAATTAATTTAATTAAATAAATTTTGAAAATGATGTAAATTGACTTTTGATAATCAAAACAGCATAAAACAGCGAGACTGTATGTGTATATATTTGTAAACACATAATTAGTCCAATAAAGTCTTTGATTTAAGTAATTACGTATTAATTTAGAGTAGATTAAAATCTATTCTGAACCATAAATTAGGGAACTAGATCTGCAAATCCATTGGCTGATTTAGGTTTTCAAAAAATCAAAGAATGGGACCACAATGTTTTTATTGCTATGATCTAGATAAAGAAAATACAAAAAAAATAGTGGACCTTTTGATTATGGAATATTAAATCTGAAAAAGATAGGGCAAAGTGGGTAGAGCTACCACAGGAATAATTTTGTAATTTGATCAACTGAATTATAACTTAATTCTTAGGTAATTTGTTAATTTGATGTAAATATATACGAGTAATTTTTGTCTTTTTTAAATCCAAAATGACCTGTAATTGCTATAATCATTATTTCTGGCCTTCGGATAAGCACTTTGTAATAGCCTATAAATTACACAGGAGAGATAAACCACACTAGACAAACCATATGCATCAGAATCAACTCAAAAGGCATTGAGCCAGAACTAGATTCAGATGTGTGTTAAGATGAATTCACTAATTTTTTAGTAAATTTTGTATTTACGTGAACTTTCCAACAAAAATGATTGACAATTTCATAATAAGAAAGAGCCATGGAAATATTTGTCAATTTGGTTTTGAAACAAATTGCAGAACATGATTTCAGTGCTGTATTTCAAAAGTGATGATTCTATATTTGATGATGTGGTCTCACTATATTTCAAAAGTGAGAATTTTTACAAAAGCCAAAAAAGAAAAATTAAAAATATCACCACCTTCTGAATTTAACTATTTTTATCCACCAATTAAAATTTAAATAAAAACTGCAAAAAAAAAAAAAAAAAAAAAAGAACCTCAGGCAACAATGCTTACGAATCAAAATACTGATCTCTGCGAGACTTCAATCTCTTCAATACTCTATCAATGGTGATATCAAATGCATCTTTAACACTCCCTAAATCTTTACCTGGCGTTGCGTAAACAAATTTAGGAAGAAGATTAATCAAAGTCTCTCTCATTTCCTTCACTTTATCTTTATGAATCCCTTGCAATACTTGCAGAATCAAACTTCCATTTGTATCTCTCACATTATCATGATCGATGAATACTGTGTAACTCTCTGCCATCCATGGCAGATGCCATTCGTACTGACCTTTAAACGTTCCTCTCCAGAAATAAACCGGGATTGAACCAGCTAACATACAGTCAAAAGTAGATCGTCTAGTTAATCCATCTCCTCGTGGCTGTAAGCAGAAATCGGAATCTAGAAACGCTTCCATAATCGCCGGAGCTCCGTCGGAACAGACGGTGGTGGCGCAGTCGACGGCGAGGCAGTTTTCTTCGGATTTACAGTAATCCATTAGTACTCCTCGGAAATCGTTTTTGATTTTCTCACGCTTAGCTCCGACGAAGGAGAAGAGCTTTGTACGGTCGTAGTTCCGGATGTAATTCTGCCATTGAACTATATCGGATTCAGATCTCGGGTGAAAAGCTGTTGGATAAGGTACGCTTTCTTCTAAATCGTCGTTTTGATGCTTTTCAACTGATAAACGGAACACATTCTTCATCGATGGCATGTAGAGCAAACTCGATCCCCATTCCGAATCATTAGCAGTTAATCGTCGGAAATCCCAAGTTAATCGACCAAGCATAATGAAGTGATCTACTCCGTTAGCTCTAGTGAAAGTCGGCTGCTCTTTCAACCAATCGAGAACCATTTCACTTTTCCGATCTCGATCTTTCGCCGTATAATTAAACCACAAAAACTTCCCAATATCAAGTCCGGCGTAAAACGGAATATAAAACCCCGTTGCTTTTTCCGGATCCATTATCCTGCACTTATGACTCAACATTCTGTTATGATAAATAACCTCCGCAGCATACATGTCAGTCCAGTACCAAGCTGGATTGATATCTTCCGGTACAACACGTTCGAGCCCAGTAGCACTGGGCCCGAACCCACCGTTGGAAACCGCTTTACAACGCGATTTCCACGGGTCTAGTTCCTCACATTTGTCAATAAACTCCGTGTTAAAAGTAGCAGGTAGGTCATAAACGTAGACATAACCGGATTGGCAGTCCGGGTTGAGTGCTAGCAGTTGTTGGGAGTTGGAGGGCGGTGGATGAGGCGGAGAGGAGCTGATGAGGAAGAATAAGATTAAGATCTGGAGTAATATGGTAATGACAAGCCATACACAGTGAGTTAAAGGAATTTGAGATTTGACTGTGTGGAAAGCGTGTTTGAGCTCAAAGGTTAGTTTGGATTTCTTAGAAGAATCTTGATGATGTTCGTTACTGTTGCTGGATCTCTTCGAGAGATTCAGCTGCAGCATCGTAGTGATGATGAGGATGATGAGGATGATGATAACCACAACGATGAGAAATGTTTTCAACTGTGAAAGAGAGTAAGCTTAAGATTTGTGTTTTAAAGGAGCTAAGAAGTAGTACAATATGTTTATAACTAGCTACCTTAGTTAGGTTTATTATTAAACCTGAAAAAATAAAAAAGAAGCTCAATGTTTCTCCTTTTGTGTCTGTGTGAATTATTTTGAATGTATTTGACTGATGTCATTGTATGTCTTTTTTATGGGTTTGAATTTCTAGAGGTAAACGTAATTTTTTTTATATTGGAGTATTTTATCAAATAGTTTAAAAAATTATCAATATTGATTATATAGTTTATGAAAATTTTCAAATACACACATATAAGAAATACCATACTTTTACCTATATATATACCATATTGTAATTGTTTTTTACTCCATCAGTACCATTTTACATGATGTATTTCGACTTGACATGGAATTAAAAAAAAACTGTTAAAATTTATAATTTAAAATAATTAATGGAGCAAATATTTGTATAACTATAAATCATTTAGTTATACGAATAAGAAATGCAGCTATCTTGATCAGTATATTGTATTAGTGAAACCTAAGCTCAAAAAGACAACATGCTTTAGCGTAAAGGTGATGTAAATACAAATTTTAATTAATTTTATCTTTAGAACGTAAAATAGTTATTTTCGATACTAAAAATTAGATATAAAATTCAGAAATGATAACATTATTATGGATGGTGCCCTAAAGGTAATAATAACATTATACTATAGTTTCAATGGGTGACCTGCCTTTTTTCCAGAAGGCATAAAGCAAGTGCAGTAAGTTGGAAAACGACATTTGATTTTTGTAGAGACATGAAGATTATTGTTTAGTATTAAAACGCGGTTTAATTAGATGTATATTAGTAGCAATTGGACAAAATTTCTGAAAGACAGATAGGCAACCAGTAAATAGCTGTTATATTTTTCTTTTTTCTTTTAGTAAAAAACCATATATTATCTCACATGGAATAGTAAATCTCATCTGATTTTAAAGGGTTCAGATGACTAGATGAGCACATGCCTAAAGGCAAACACAGTTTTACAATGTCTCTCTTTTTTTAATTTTAAAAATGTGTAATTTCTGGAAGATATATTCATTTAATTATTATATTTACTTATCTTTTTTGCCATTTTATAGGAAGAAAGGTAAGGCCATCTTCAACTCCTCTCAGTTTTATTCAATACTCGCTATATTCAAAGAGTAAAATAAAAAATATATTATCTAATTTCTCTCTATTTTCTCATAGAGAGTTGCATAATAGTTCTCTAAATTTAAAAAATTATTATTCATAATTTCTATTTCACTTTTTAAATATTATACTATCATTTTTATTATTTTGTAATTGACATATCATTTTTCATGTAAAATTATTAATTAAATATTAGACTTTGAAATTCTTTTAAATGTTATATAACATTTTAAAGTATATCTTTTAATCTATATTATTTTCATCCCGAATTAATAATATTTTAAATATCTTTTTTAATTTTCATCACATATTATTTGAAATTATTATTAATTTTTTCTATGGAGAATTTTCGCAATTTAAATGATCAGATGAAAAACTTAATTAAAAAGGAAGAAAAGAAAGGATATATTATGAAATAATGAAATAAAGATGAAATGTAAATAATAATATTGAGGAAAAAAAAGAAGATTCATTTTCAGAGAGTAAAATAGAGAATTTGATTGAAGTTAGTTATGTGAAAAAATATAGAAAATTCTATATTTGTAGAGTAAATTAGAAGGTCTAGTTGGAGATGCCCTAAGTGGTACTCTCTCTGTCCCAGTTTATCAATTTACGTGACTTACATTTCTTTTTAGTTTGTTAAAACAAAAACACGTAATAATATAACTATAAAATATCTATTTTATCCTAAATAAAATAATTTACGACCACACAAATTTTTATTATTTATTTTGAATCACAAATTTTAAAATCTTTATTTCTTTTTAAACTCCATATCCGAATTAAATTATCTCACATAAAATGAGATGGAAATTTATATATCATGTTGGAACATGAATGGACACAACCAAATTGTACTTTATTTTTTCTTTGCCCAACAACTAATGAGTAAAAATTTAATAGTCTAAGGACGTCCCATAAAATTAGAACATAATCTCTATATAAGATTTTTTTTAAAAAAAGTAAAAACTTAATGCATAGAATTTTATATTTTCTTATCATTTGGGGTGGCCCAGTGGTTTGAGCTTGGAATTTTTATGTTGAATGTCTCAAGTTCGAAATTCCTTGTCAGCGAAAGCAAGGGGTTTGTCTTCTGGGTCGAGCTCGTCGCACAAGGGTTATCTAGTGCGGGTTACCTTTCCTATATGATTTGCGAGCTATTACATAGGAGCGGAGATTTTATCTTGTGCGCACCTAAAGAGTGACGGCTGCAGATTTCCCTTATCATAAACAAAAATAAAATTATATATTCTTTTAGACTTCAAGACATAATCAAGGTTAAAATAATAAAATGCTTTGTTATTTTCTAGAAGTAAATAATTTTCTATGTAAACTAAAATCATCGAGGAAGATATTGAAATGAACGGATGGGAAATATGAGTGGATTTCACGTCCTTAAATAGAGTGTAAATAATAATAATAGTAGCCTACGGCCTATGCATTGAACCAACGAGCTCTGTGATTTTAGAGATAAGCCTATGTATATTCGCAATGTGCCAATATTCCTCCACCACTAGTTTCATTAGATAGGGCCTACCTCTCACTCACTCATCACAATTTTGGTCCTCTTCATTTATTCATCCCGTGACTTAGAATAATTATTGATTTTTTTTTTTTGGAAATTCAATTTTATACAGAATGAATCGTATTAGGAAATTAAAGCAAGATCTTGAGTTACAATTTTGAGAGTAATAGAATGAAAATTTGATATCCTTCCTATAATATAACCCTAGATAACTAGATAACATCTTTGTGTGTATTTTATGCTTCAGAGTTAATTTTGTACGTTAAAATTGTTATGTGTGTTTATTGAAGAGAATGTTTGTTAAGTCCATCCATTTTTTGGTAAACTTTAGCTATTCAATTACTATAAGCAATTGTTAAAAAGGAATAGTAATTGGAGTTGAAAATCAAAGATTTGGTGGTTGGCAAATTGGTAAGATTTGCAATCATTTTTGATTTGCTATATTTGCCTATGTCATTAGTGACATAGGCATGGTTTTATCCTTCTATAAATAGAGCATTCTTGCTCATTTGTAGAACACACCAAATTAGAGAGAAAAACCATTTTGAGAGCAAAGTGAGGTATTCCATAGACTATACAAGAAAAATAGTCTGTGAAGAAAAATAGAGTGTGAGCGATATTTTAGTAAGACGGAAATCAAAAGAGTGTTGTTCCTTTTGAGCGTGTAGTAGTCACTTTGAGTATTGTATTCATGACTACACAGTGTAAAATTCCTTACTATAGTAATATCAGTTGCTCCTCTTAGCCCGTGGTTTTTTTCCCCTTATTCAGAAAGGTTTTCACCTAAAATTCTTGGTGTCATTATTTTCCCATTTTATTTCCATTACTTTTATCATATATATTTTTGTGCTTGTCCGCGTTTTCCCAACAAACTGGTATCAGAGCCAAGGTTTTATCTGAGTATGCTCTGTGGTTGCAGCACAGTCTGAACTTCCACATCAGAAAAGATTTACTTTGAGTTGCGATAACTATATTTTTTGGGGAAAACAATGGAAGCCAACACAAGTAGAATGGTTACTTTGAATAGTGTTAATTATGCCATTTGGAAGGGGAAAATGGAAGATCTGCTTTATGTTAAGAATTTTTACAAACCAGTATTTACCACTGTAAAGCCTGATAATAAAACAGATGAAGAGTTGAATCTGTTGCACAGACAGGTTTGTGGATTCATTAGGCAATGGGTCGACGATAATGTGTTGAACCATATTTCTGGGGAAACACATGTTCGAACCCTATGGGAGCATCTTGAATGTTTGTATGCTCGGAAGACTGGCAACAACAAAATGTTCTTAATAAAGCAGATGTTGAGTTTGAAGTATCATGATGGTTCTCCGATGACAGACCATCTGAATAATTTTCAGGGGATTATGAACCAATTATCTGCTATGGACATCAAATTTGATGAAGAAATTCAAGGCTTGCTTCTACTTGGTTCCCTACCAGACTCTTGGGAAACATTTAGAACGTCATTGTCAAATTCTGCTCCGGATGGTGTGATCTCTATGGATTCCGCCAAGAGTAGTGTCTTGAACGAAGAGATGAGAAGAAAAACTCAAGGTTCCTCTTCGTCGGATGTCCTGATAACTGGCCCCAGGGGGAGAAATAAAACTCGTGGTTCTCAATATAGAGAACAAAATATGAGCAAATCCTAAGGCAGACTTAAGGATATTGAGTGCTATCATTGTGGCATGAAAGGCACACAAAAAAGTTCTGCAGGAAGTTGAAGAGGGAGAACAAAAACAAAGAGGAAACTAAATAAGATGGCAATGAAAATTGCCTAGCCACCGTTACCACCGAAGATCTTGTTACTGTCCTTGATGCGGATATGATAAATATTGCTTGTGATGAGTCAAACTGGGTTGTGGATACTGGTGCCGCATCTCATGTGACATCAAGGAAGCATTTTTTCTCTTCTTATACTCCTGGTGATTTTGGAACTTTGAGTATGGGTAATGAGACTGTTTCTAGGATGGTTGGTATTGGTACAATTTGTTTGAAAACTAGTGTTGGAACTAAACTAGTTTTGAACAATGTGAAACATGCTCCTGATGTTCGTCTGCACCTAATTTCTGTTGGTGTTTTAGATGATGAAGGATATGTTAGTACCAACGGTGATGGAAAATGGAAGCTCATCACGGGTTCCTTGGTTGTGGCTCGTGGTAAAAAACGTCGTGGTCTATATTGGACTACGGCCTCTGCTTGTGTTGATATGGTGAATGCAGTTGAGAGCGATAGCTCTTCAATATTATGGCACGAGAGGCTTAGCCACATCAGTGAGAAAGGACTTAATGTTCTAGCCAAAAAGAATTTTTTGTCAAATTTCAAAAGTGCTAAATTAGAAAACTGTGAGCACTGCTTGGCCGGTAAACAAAATAGAGTTTCCTTTAAGTCCTACCCCCCTTCGATAAAGACAGAGTTGCTTGAGTTGGTGCACTCTGATTTATGTGGTCAAATGAAGACAAAAACATTAGGTGGTGCACTCTACTTTGTCACTTTCATTGATGATTGCTCGAGAAAACTTTGGGTCTATGTCTTGAAGACTAAAGACCAAGTGTTAGGTGTCTTCAAGCAGTTTCAGGCTTTAGTTGAAAGAGAAACTGGAAAGAAACTGAAATGCATTCGTACTAATAATGGTGGTGAATATTGTGGACCATTTGACGAATACTGCAAGCAACAAGGTATTAGACACCAGAAGACTCCTCCCAAGATTCCTCAGCTTAATGGTTTGGCTGAGAGGATGAACAGGACCTTGATGGAAAGAGTTAGATGTTTGCTTTCTGAAGCAAAGTTGCCGAACTCATTTTGGGGTGAGGCTTTATTGACCGCTGCAGATGTTATTAATCTATCTCCTGTTGTTGCTTTGCAAAGTGATGTACCAAATAGTGTTTGGTTTGTAAAGGATGTTTCCTATGACCATTTGAGAGTATTTGGTTGCAAAGCTTTTGTACATGTGCCAAAAGATGAGAGGTCAAAGTTAGATGCCAAGACAAGGCAATGCATCTTCATTGGATATGGCCTAGATGAATTTGGTTACAGGCTATATGATCCAATCGAAAAGAAACTTGTGAGAAGCCGTGATATTATTTTCATGGAGAATCAAACAATTGAAGATATTGACAAAGCGGAGAAGGTAGAATCTTCAAGTTTTGATGGTATAATTTATCATGATGACGTTCCTCACACAAGTGTGCATGATGTTGTTGGGCTTGATAATCATGGTGACGCCCAGAATCATGTATCAAGTCAACATGTTGATGTTGATAATAACAATGATATTGTTATTGATGATCCTGTTGCTCATGAAGTTGTGGACGAATCAAACATTCCGCTTCGGAGGTCCACAAGACAGCGATTTCCTTCCTTCCGTTATTCATCCAATGAGTATGTGTTACTCACTGACGGGGGAGAACCTGAATGTTATGAGGAGGCCATGGAAGATGAGCACAAGGATCAATGGATTGAAGCCATGCAAGATGAGATGAAGTCTTTGCATGAGAACCACACTTATGAGTTGGTAAAATTGTCCAAGGGCATGAGAGCTTTGAAGAACAAGTGGGTGTTCAAAGTTAAAGTTGAAGAACACAACTTGAAGCCCAGGTACAAAGCTAGATTGGTTGTTAAGGGATTCGGTCAAAGGAAAGATATTGAATTTGACGAAATATTTTCTCCTGTTGTGAAAATATCTTCGATTCGCACAATTCTAGGTTTGGCTGCTAGTCTTAATTTAGAGATTGAGCAGATGGATGTGAAGACGGCTTTCCTTCACGGTGACCTAGAAGAAGAGATTTATATGGAACAACCTGAGGGATTCAACGTAGAAGGTAAAGAAAATTTTGTGTGCAAACTCAAAAAGAGTCTTTATGGCCTAAAACAAGCTCCTAGACAGTGGTACAAGAAGTTTGAATCTGTTATGGGGGAGCAAGGCTATAAGAAGACTTCTTCAGATCATTGCGTATTTGTACAAAAATTTTCTCACAATGATTTTATCATCCTCCTGTTGTATGTGGATGATATGTTGATTGTGGGCAAGAATACTTCCAAGATTGACGAGCTGAAGAAAGAGTTGTGTAAGTCTTTTTCTATGAAAGACTTGGGTCATGCCAAGCAAATTTTGGGCATGAGAATTACTCGTCTTAGAGATAAAAGAAAGATTTATTTGTCCCAGAAGAAGTACATTGAACGTGTACTGGAGAGCTTCAATATAAAGAATGTTAAGCCTGTTAGTATACCTCTTGCTGGTCATATGAAGTTGAGCAAGAAGATGTGTCCTACAGCTAGGGAGGAAAAAGAGAACATCGCCAAAGTTCCATATTCCTCCGTCGTCGGAAGTCTAATGTATGCAATGGTGTGCACTAGACCTGATATTGCTCACGCAGTTGGTGTTGTGAGCAGATTTCTCGAAAATCCGAGAAAAGAGCATTGGGAAGCTGTGAAGTGGATACTCAGGTATCTTAGAGGAAGCTCAGATGAATGTTTGTGTTTTAGAGCATCAAATCCAATCTTGAAAGGCTATACAGATTCTGATATGGCAGGTGACCTTGATAACAGAAATCCACTACTAGATATTTGTTTACATTTTTAGGGGGAGCTATATCATGGCAGTCACAGTTGCAGAAGTGTGTTGCACTATCTACAACTGAAGCTGAGTATATTGCGGCTACTGAAGCCGGCAAGGAGATGATATGGCTAAAGCGATTTATTCAAAAGCTTAGTTTGAATCAGATGGAGTATATTGTAGTGCAATAGACTTGAGCAAGAACTCCATGTACCATGCAAGAACAAAACACATCGACGTCAGATATCATTGGATTCGTGAGGAAGTGGAGAGTGAATCATTTCACGTCAAAAAGATCCACACAAGTGAAAATCCTGCAGATATGCTGACCAAGATGATACCGAAAGACAAGTTCGATTTATGCAAAGAACTTGTGGGTATGAGCTCTCTCTAAAGAAGATGAAGATACCTTCTTCCAGTAAATGGGACTGGAGGGGGAGATTTGTTGAGTCCATCCCATTTTTTGGTCAACTTTAGCTATTCAATTACTACAAGCAATTGTTAAAAAGGAATAATAATTGGAGTTGAAAATCAAAGATTTGGTGGTTGACAAATTGGTAAGATTTGCACCATTTTTGACTTTGCTATATTTGCCTATGTCATTAGTGACATAGGCATGGTTTTATCCTTCTATAAATAGAGCATTCTTGCTCATTTGTAGAACACATCAAATTAGAGAGAAAAACCATTTTGAGAGCAAAGTGAGGTATTCCATAGACTATACAAGAAATATAGTCTGTGAAGAATAATAGAGTGTGAGCGATATTTTAGTAAGACGGAAACCAGTGTTGTTCCTTTTGAGTGTGTAGTAGTCACTTTGAGTATTGTATTCGTGACTACACAGTGTAAAATTTCTTACTATAGTAATATCAGTTGCTCCTCTTGGCCCGTGGTTTTTTTTCCCTTATTCAGAAGGGTTTTCACGTAAAATTCTTGGTGTATTTTCCCATTTTATTTCCATTACTTTTATCATATATATTTTTGTGTTTGTCCGCGTTTTCCCAACAATGTTAAATCCTTAAAAAACAAGATTTATTTATTTTAAAGACTGATGAACGTCACCTCCTGGCTTATTGCTCTAGAAGCCGTTTGTCTACGGGTGAACTCGTCCTCAATGCCGCGCTCTGCAGTTAAGTTGGTAACAAACTCTCTTCATTACTTCAAACATTTGATGGATACGTACGAATAATCTTTATAGGGCACAGCTTAAGGTTGTGCCTGACCTGAGAAATGTATATATATGCACCTTGAACTATGTCCTTTTGCATGTTTATTTGTGTTTTTAATGTTAAAATATTGTTTCATAGGTATTTACACTACACCATTTTAGGCGTATGGCCACCCTAGTAAAGTGTAGCCTAAACTAGCATAAAGTGTGGCCTTTGATAAAAGGCTACACTTTTGGACTTTAAGCAACACTTTTCCAGGGGAAGCCAAAAGAAGCGTAACCTTAGAGCTTAGGCAACACTTTTTAAGTGTTGCCTTATCAGCTACGCTTAAAAGCGTAGCCTAAAAGGCAAAACGGCAACGCTTGGATGTACCTCATATAACAACATTTTTATCACATACAACTACACTTTCAAGCGTGGCCTTTGCTTCCTTATTGCCCACGATTTTAAAGTGTTGCCTTTTCTATATAATGTATGACAACAATTTAAAGTGTTGCCTTTTCTATCTATTGTATGCCAACACTTTGAATTGTAGTCCTTGCCAATGTGCATACCACAATTTAAAGCCCTATGGCTACACTTTTAAGTGTGGTAATACTATTTTGTCTAAAAAATATTTTTATGCTACAATTTCTAATTAGAAAACACCAATATTGTTTTGCAATAAATAACCTCAAACATTAAATTGGCTAATAAATAATTCAAATATATAAATTTACAATAAACTTCAAAGGATAGTATGTCTTGTGTACATACACATACCTATAAAGCAATATTATAAATATGTCTACACAATAGTTCAAAAATTACTATTACAATAATTCTATTCATTCTAGCAATGCATATATTTCACAAAATCAAACGTAATGTATTCAAACTTTTACAATAGTTCAAAAACTCTTCATCATCCACTTCAATGAGATTAAATTGACTTGTGGCAACCCTTCAAACTTGATCACCTCCATTTTCCTACACATTTAAAATGTACAACGAATTCATAATGCAACAGTTATAGAAGAAGCAAGAAGTTTTGATTAATTCTATTGCAGACTTAAAATTACAGACTGCAGATTTTTTAGTTCACTTTGCAGATTCTGAGGGAAATTGAAACCAAATTGTAGACTGAAGATTACAGTTATAGTTCCATAATAATTCCAGATTGCAGCTTTCAGTTACACTTCAAATAGTAAAAAAAAATTGAAAAACACTCAGATGGACTGGATTGGCATCGTTCTCGTGTTTTATCAAATGTAGTTACTGTATAATTCTGTTATACATAATAATCTAACAGATCGTCAGACAACTAAATTGTTTTTCACCTATGCTTAATATAATTAGGAAAAATTAAATAGATTCAGGAAAGACCATCAACTAGATTTGTGAATTTAGAAGTTAGAATGTATTATATTTCTTTACGACTGATAATAAGAATCCAATAACATCATAAGGCAGAAGGTAGACAAAAATAAAGAGATTAATAACATACTAGGCTAGTAGAAATAAAAAAAAATTATATTTGAGAACGTAAGTAATAAGGCAGAAGGAGTAGACAAAAGTAGTGTGACCATATTCTGACAATAGTACCAGAAGAAAAATGTTGTAGTTTCTAACACACACAAACTGACACTTAGAATTTTCATGGCTCTCCACTCAATCACTTCACTATTTGCTAAAGTGAATTCAAAACTAACTTAATATGTCGAAAGTCAGGTGACCATGAACATACAGATAAAAATAACCAATTCAAAAGCTTAGAAAAATAAATTTGTTTAAGGATAAAAGATTTGTTCTCTAATTTTCTACATCTCAACTTACACTAGAAATAAGTACATTACCTCAAAATGTACAGAAAGTACAATGAGATGTCTTGTCATCCTTCTCCAATTTTGGGATTGCTTATCGACTTTGTCTTTTCTACATTATCAGTAGATGATGCCATAGGTTAAGTGTCAGTAACATCAACATGTTATTTTGTAGGCTCAGCAACCATTTCCTACAAGTTAAAGAGTATATATATTCAAATGAATGAAGGAGAAAGGCAACAAATGAGTGAAAAAAGCAATAGCCCTGTAGAAAAATCGAAGTTAACAGAGAAGTTTGTAACATTAAACTAGATAAATCTGTAAACACAAATACCAATTCTTCAATTGATTGTCCATTATTAAACATGACTATCCAACAATCTACATGAACTAATCATACAATACCAATTCTCCAAGTGTTAACCCTTAACGAAGCTCATACACAACAAAATTTACACAAACTTCGAACAAACAGAACCACCATTGCATCAGATTGCAAGTTGACTGACAAATGAAACCAAATTAAACACTGTAACACTATATAGCCACATAGCCAACAAAAAAATAAGAAGTTAAGGGAAGCTTGTCAAGAGTTACCTAAAGATAGCCACATAGCAGAAGGAGAACTTCTATTTTCTAGGCAAAGCTTCTTTACTACAAAAAATTCAACCAAACCATAATGAGTAGCTGATACTTCCATCTGTGTACGCAGTATAGAACTTTTATAAACTTTAAAAAGAGGAAAAAGAGAAGTTATGATTTAGGGATCTCATGGAACTGTCATCATGTGATTAAATGTATGAGACATTGAAACTTAACTTATAATCTCTAACTTAACTTATGCACAAAGTATAGCAGGTACCAACCTATAAAACAGAAAGATTGCAGTATGTGGGCATTTGAAGTATGATGAATCCATTTAATACTTAGCTAGGATAAATCCACATATTCTGGTGGCCATAGGATTCACCATTTTCTGCAACACCAATATGTACACAACCCTATATATTAACCCACATAGATATCGAAAAATGTGAAAGCATTTGCAGTAGTTTCTTACATGCGTACAACCAGTCTCTATATGAAAGCTACCTGTGATAATACCTGTAGAAAGCAAATACCATCACAAACCAGCAAAGGATGCATACATAGAAATTGCATGCTAGCACTTTCATCATAGTAATCAAGACAAAATGATTATAAATACTACTAGATACACTATATGCAAATTTATCATATAAAAAATGGTTGCATGTGTTTTAGTGGAATCTTTCAAACACAGGAGCTCACATTTCACCAATCAGTAAGGTACTAGTTAAAAGTCATAGACATACATAATTTCAGATTGGCTGGTAGTTATAGTTACCGGTTAAAACAAAAGATAGACTAGGTCAAAGCGCCATCTCTGCTTGCAACAACAAGTTCATCTTCTTCATTTGTACACTTCCGAGGAATGGGCCGAGCAGGCTGCTTCCCTGCAGGAACATGGACTGGAGAAGCAGGAGTTGTAGTTGCTGGTTGAAGCAGCTACTCTTCTAATAGGGAAAGCTAATATAGCATTAGATCGGGAACCTCATTAAAATAAGTTGTTGTACCAATTGGAGTAGCCAAAGCCTCCTGTATTTGTTTCATATTCTCTGTCTATTCATTTATTTCATTTATTGTCTTGTCCACATCATCCATATTTCTATAAATAATATGCGTTGTGTAATCAGAGAAAAGAAACAATAATAACCCAATATACTCCAGACATCATGTGAATGAAGTATAGCGTAAGAGCAAATGATAGGAAGAAATAGTAGACATGTGCTTCAGTAATTTGACATTAACTAGATAGAGTGACTTTGTTACCTATGTTGCATTCTGCACTACTTTCATTCCAGAAGCTCCAGTTTGTAGTTGTACTTATCCTGTAATTTAGAACAAAATGTAATTGTTTCCTTTGTCGTCAAATATGGGACACTACCTTATGGCAGTTCAAGCTACAAAATAACCAAATAGTTTACGACTAATTGTGCCCTCGAGCATAAGAGAGGCACCAGTGGACATGCAGAAGAAATACGCAAAACAAGCAGAAGAGAGGCCCCAATGGACTTGCATTACTCGTACATACATATGTTTACACACACATATGTTTGTTTATAAATTTGGAGAGCTTCTAAACCCAACACAAAGGTTCGTAATCATGGCGTAGTTCCAGATTACTGTAGATTGGAGGTTGTGGATGGAACGGATTAGGCTAGTAGGTTAGTAGGTTTGTCTTGCTATCCGTCCATACCAGTAGTCGCAGTATTGATCCTGCAATGTCTTGTCCTTCGACTTCTTCCACTATGTATTTTTTTCTTTTCCTTCAATAACCATATTAGTTTGATGTACTTGTTCATAATGCTTTATTATGCTTTGAATTCTGTTTATTCTTTCTTTTGGACTGTTTTTCCTTGAAACATCGCCTATACCTAGTAGGGGTTAGGTCTGTGTAAACTCTACAATCCCCAAATCCTACTTTGTGAGACTACACTGATATGTTGTTGTTGTCATCAAATACTGAACCTCACTGTCTAGGCTAACAACATGGATAGCATAAAATAACCTAAAAGATTTTCTCTTTTTTTTTGGTTGGCAACTTGTTTTGAATTCTCAAAACGTCCTAAGTATCTTCTCCAGCTTTTCACACTACTTTTAGCTCTAGAATAAAAGAAACAACATATCAACCAAAAGAAAAAATTAGCTTTAGCTGTAACAGCAGCTCTAGGTTATCACAGTATCCTTCTTCCATCATAACCAAAAAAGGGATTATCTTGAAATTGAAGAACCAACACTTCATAATTGATATGCAAAACATGTTAGCATTTGGCACCTGTCCTCACATGGTAAAACCAAAAGGATCCTAGGTAAAAAGTGTATGGTAAAACATACCATTGAAACAAAGCAACCTTCCACAGCGTATTATGAATTTAAACAAAACTCTCCTCTCTAACTTGGAATTTGTAGCAATGTGAATTCTACCTGGAGTTGCACAGTGCTCACTTTGTTGATTAAACACATGAAGATCTTCAAATGCTATTTTTAATAGAAACGAAAAAATAAATCATTATGTTTCTCCGAACTCCTGTTATCAGTCCTATCAAATAACATATTGTCAGGTCTAAACTCATCTCAAATGGCACTCTATCTTAAGTCTATCTCAAGTAAGTACTCTGCATATACTCCTAATCCATACTATATTAATCAGACAAACAGAACTTCACGAAAAAAAGGAAAATCAAGAGGCCAAAATCAGTAAGAACTTATACTCCAGACCTTGTAAAACCATCAAACACATTTCTAAATTCGAGCCATTATTGGAACAAAGCATATAAGTATGAGCAAACTTCACTTTTCTAAATCGATTACATGAAGTGAAGAATAAAACTTCTAAAATATCATGTTATGTATTCGATAGCTACTTTTTTGAACTCAAGGCATATTCACTGTAAGAGTTCAAAATTGATAACATGAACTCAAACTTCTGGACTATTTCAGCCCTAATCGGCTTATAAGCCTAATAAAAATGAAATTCTCAAGTGGAGAATCAACCCACTTATGCTTATTTAGTTATGACAAGCTACACTCCCAAAAATCAACTGATGAAGCAAAAATTGTATAAAAACACAAGAACATTGAAACCCTAAAGCTAGAATTTAGACTTTCAAAGATAGAATTTTTTACCTGATAAACCCTATTCCAACAAAATCCTATTTTCAGCGAGAACTATGATGTTAATAGTGTTCTTCAGAGAGAAGTTGTTCAGCTGTTGAGCTCTTCAGTTCTATCTGAAATAGTATTATTAGCTTTAGTTCTGTCTGAAATCGTGTTCTTAGGCAACAACCCCAAAGTAATCAATTCCTTCTTATACTCCTCTACTAAACACAAAACAAAAAATCAATCAATAACAAGAAGACAATTTTTAGCACTTACAGAACAGTGAATCGAACTCACGCTTGACGGAATTTTTATCGGAGAAGAGAATCAAACTCACACTAGACAAAATCGTTATTGGAGAAGAGAATAAAACTCACGTTTGATGAAATCAGTTCTTCGAATTCAGTTCGTTATTCTGTTCTTATTACTCAGTTTTTCACTCTTCAGCTCAGACTCCCTGTTCTTCTGAGAAAGAGAGAACTTACAAGTGTATTTCTCACATATATTTTATGTATTTTCTTAAAATTAATGTTTTATTAATTATTATTTTTGGCCAATAAAAATGGGAGGGAGAGTTAAAAATGTTGGAGGGAATCTAATATTCTATTGAAAATGTTTAGGCCACACTTATAATGTGTTGTTTTTACAATTATAAAAATAGAACACTTTAAAAGTGTTGCCATATAGGTAAATAATTGTTTTCATTTATTTCATATTATAACAACGCTTATAAAATGTATCCTATACCATTAAAAGGTATACTTTACAAGTGTTGCCAATATTATTGTTGCCAAAAGTTAAAAATTTAGGCTACATTTAAAAGCGTTCCCAAAAATATTTTTGGCAACAATTTTCAAGCGTTGCTTAGATTTAATGTGGTAGTAGGCCTAAAATGGTGTAGTGTTATTGTCTAACAAATGGCCAAAACAAGGAAAAACTGTTATTTGTCCCCCCCAAAAAAAAAACATCACTATATTGTCTATATACTGATTTATCTATGATCTTGTGTGAAATGTATTATGTATAAAGTCTCCTTCAATCTCCTCCATACGTATTTAGACATCACAAATATACTTTATATGTGTTCTTCCTAACGGACATGTGCTAACTAGTTTAAAAGCTTTGAAGGAGGAAAAATCATTAAACATCCAGGCACTAGGAAGGGGCTGCTTGATTGACTTTGAACTTCTGTCAATTTATCACATTCAATGAACACTACACCAAAAAATAATCTTTAGTAACGATAATCTAATGATAATTGATTAATTTCTATTAACATTCTTTATTAATTATATATCTATTGCGATTTTTCTGAGCTAGACAATAATCATGTCAAAGGGTAATTAATCCTTCTTTCTTTTTTTCTCATCCCTTCCTACCTTTTTGTTTTCTTAGTGACTCGCACTCAAACTCAAAACCTTCAGGTTTTAAGCGATTGTGTTTGCTATCTGAGCAACACCCTCTTTTTGAAAGGGTAATTATCTTGGAAAATTATGTAAATATATATTTTATTTTATTATTATCTCTAAAATTTTATATTATTTTAAAAAAAATTAAAAATTCCCTCTCAAATACATCATTCTCTCGCGTTGATACTTTCATATATCCTCTCGAATTAACCCCTTCACTCAGGGGCGGAGCCACCAGCTTGTACCAATCTGACCCCCTTGGGTAGAAAATTATATTACTTAACAGGTCACCAATCTGAATCGTCTTTGGTAGAAAATTATATTATTTATACATGGTTAAAATAATTTTATACGTATATAAAGTAGATGTTGAATCCCTTCGGATACTTAATTTGTCTATTTCTACAGATTTTGAACCTCTTTATTGAAAATCCTGACTCCACAACTGCCTTTACTCTCGAATACATTTCTTTCTTATATATCCGAGTGTCTTATCCCTTCACTTTCGAATACATTCCTTCCATATGTATCCAAATGCCCTATCTCTTTGTGACACATTCTTATTCCCTCTCTAATACATCTCTTTCCCTTCGTTACTCTTTCTTCTAATTTAATCTTTCTCTTTTTTGCTATGTAGTAGGTGAATAGAGGAAAACTAAAGTAACACAACTGTAATTTTGAAAAAGTAGGTGTGCTCATTTAATTGGCTATTGTCTACATACGCTTTCTCTGTTTCAATTTTCTCAATTATGTTAATCCATGGATTCTTGTGAAACTTTATTACTAGTACTACATAGTCTCCAAATCCAATCAACGGAGTATTAATCGGTGCATCTCATAAGAGAGAGAATGGAAAAAGAATATTTGTTACAATTGGTATATTTCGTCATAAAATTACGATAATATATATATATATATATATATATATATATATGTGCGCATGTGTGTGTCAAATTTAATAATTAAAAAATATTTATTTTAAAATTTTAAATTAAACACGCTTGATAAAAGTTATCCTTTGCTATAGTGATAATAAGTATTTCAACATCGAATAACATAATATTTTTTTTTGTTCCATTTTGATAGTCACACACTACCATTATTTAATATTTTTAATAAAATTCTGACTTTGCTAATATAATTATTTTTTCTTTATAATTTTATTTCCGGATAAAATATATTTCTCTTAGCTAGGAATTAGCTAAGGTTAACAAGTGTAAACTAAGTCATTCCAGTAATCAATTAAATTATTCAAAACTTTAGCATAAGAATGTGGAAGCTGTCGAGAAAGTTCGACCATGTAAACATGACAGCACGTTAAGTATTAATTAGGGGACAACTTGTCCAGTCTTATTTTACTTTTTATACTCCTCGAAGAAATATTAATTAGAAAAAATAGTTAGAAGATACTAGAGAAAGTTTTGGGACATTTTCATGAAGATACTAATGGAAAATTTTAAAATATTTAGTGATAATTTTTAAAAATTATCACTAAATTATCTTTAGGCTTTCCACTTTGCTCACTTTATTAGATCAAGTATTTGGACATGTGGTAGTATTTTATCAGCTATTTTTGGCTCAAAATTTATAAAAGTTATTGTATTTTTGAGCACTTACGATATTTCACTTACAATATTTCATTGTAAAGTTTTAAATTTCAAATTTATTTCTATTAAAATTCATGTATATAACGAAAATAATGTAACATACTTTCGATTGATATATCTATCTAAGATGTTGTGAATATGTACAATTTTTTTTTATATATATTTGAACTGAAGTATTCAACATAAACATTTTATCATATATTAAAATATCACCGTAATTTGAATATCTAAATAAAGTTATCAATAAATTTAAGAACTGTTGATGTATTCTGTCATTAATCACATATACGAGCGTCATCTCCGAATGAATCATGCAGTATGTAATTCAAATTTAGTCAAACCTCTAATGTGGGCTTGGAAAATCGACTGAAAAAAAATAAATTATACCGCTAAGAATTTTAAATTTTACATATAAATTAAATG
The DNA here is from genome assembly GCA_016801875.1 of Solanum sitiens. NCBI lineage: Eukaryota > Viridiplantae > Streptophyta > Magnoliopsida > Solanales > Solanaceae > Solanum > Solanum sitiens. Next base: position 648,591 of record JABWTJ010000099.1, read on the forward strand.
GTCAAATGTACATTGTATTAAACTAAATAGAGTAAAGTAGGAATACAGTTATAAATGAAGGACTGAAACTGAAAATTTATCTTTTTCTTCGCACCCCTACCCTCCACCTTTTTCTCCCACATCTCTTCTTCCTCAATTACTCTACTGAGTCTACTCTCTTTCAACAACAAATATGGCTTCCCAGAAATCCCTAATTTTTGTACCTATTTTACTTTCATTCACCCTTATTTTCTTCACTCTACAAGCTGCCGCTGCTGCATCTGCAAAAACTCCGGCGAAAAAAGTTTTGAACTGTTTACCATCGGAGCTCATGCACCTTGCTTCTGCTTGTTTTCCGATGGAAGAATCTTCAGTAGATTCCGAAGATCTATGCTGTGAGCTAGTCAAATCTGTAACCTCTTCATCAGAATCCGACGGACACTACGATCTGAAAGAGTGTCTTTGTACAGCTGCGACGATTAACCAAATAGTCATCGGACGTGATAGAAGAGTTTCTAAAGTCGTCGGAAGTTGTACCGGAGAAACTACAGCTAGGTATAACTGCTTCTCTGATATCTAAATCTCCAATTTCAAATCGAGATCTGTTTTCAATTATTATTTATTGCTACGGTGTGACTTTAGATCCAAGTTTAAGTGTAAATTTTTCAATTTTTGTTCTGGGATTCAAGTAGATAGTCCTTTATTTCCCTATATGTTTTGTTGCTAAAAATATGCAAGAATGATTAAGAAAAATTAACAGTATTTGTTTCATGGTTTTCATTGATTTTATAGAATTAGCAAATTGGCTTTGTGTTCTTCTACATGTTAACCATTTTTTTAAATTCCTGTTTAATAATGTGAAACTGAACTCCATAATAGATTAGTTTTGAGAATTTTACTACTTGATTAGTCCACCGACGGAAAAAACTTATCCGCATCGGGGTTTATACCAAGCCAATACAAAATACATTACTGTGATTTAATAAAGTAAAATTAACTATAAATTTATACACATAGCATACATATATTCACTTGGGTATAAACATCCGGTCCACCGACATTAAGTTTAAAAAAATGTAGATCTTTCTATAATGTTGCAAAAATAGAACAAAAATACTTCACATGGGATGCTGAAAATACATAGATCAGACAAGTTTTTAAAATGCTATTTTTTACCAAATGGATACAAAGCCAAGAGAAAAAGGGATTTTTTAGGGAAAAAAAGTTATTTCAAGCAACAGCTGTTTTTTTAAAACCATTTTCTCCGTAGGACACAGTTAATTTCCACCATGGTGCGCACTCTCAAGAATCATTTACTGTTAATGATTCGTATTAGTCAATTATTATAATAAAAATAATTATTTATTGACTACTTACTAAATCAATAGAGAATTTATTAATTTTTTTTATATTATTTTTGTAATTTATTTTTATTTGAAGTGTTCGTATTTGTTATTTCTATAGGCATAATTAAGTAGTATTAACAAAGTTTTTGCAAATTTAATTATTTATTTTAACTATAGGCATAGTTTTGAAGAAAAAAAGACTCAGAATTCTCTTTAAAATTGGCGCTAATTGTGTGTGATTCTTTTTGTCTCGCGCGAAAAAGTGGACTCATATTTGTAGAGATTCAAATAAGGCAAATGAGTGTATTTTTTTGTGAATAAAAAGAAGCTTCACGCCATTAATATTGGTTCGAGGCACGTAATAAAATTTTTTCGAGAGAGTATGAATTACATAAATTAAGTAAGTTATTGATTAATTAAGACTGTCAAAACTACGTTTGGAAATATAAAAATTAATATAAAATGCATTTTCAGTAGAAACAATTCAATTACTATTATGCAATAAAAAAACACGACAATTAAATTCAACACGCCATTAGTCGCTTCTGGATATATGTGAGTGGGCAACTAGTAAGTACAAGCATCAATCTATACGTTAGTTTTTGACCATAAATTTTTAAATATTTTTAATAAATATTATTTGAATAAAATTTTGGGTGAAATTTTACTATGTATTTAGTCATAATATTTAAAAAATATATTTCTGTTTTTTTTAGAAAAATATGATTTATATCCATAAGTTTTAAAAATTATCAAAACTAATTATAAGTTTGTATTGTAAGTTAATTGGATCATCGTTGCAATAATACAAATAATGTCCACGACACTAGAACAATGTGTTAATTCGAAGTGAGTACAACAAGCATAATTCCATACATCGTGAAGTAGACAAAGCACATGATTTTGTTATCCAGAGCCGATTGTTCATCATTTTCATCAACAACCATATCGTCATTTTCATATTCACTAAATATTTTATAACTATTTTGGTGTTCACGTAAAAAAAATATGTAATACAACACAAACAGTTACTATAGAGGGTGTTTTTGAAAAATATAAAATTTTGGGGCAAAATTTCAATTTGAAAAAAAATTTCAAATAATGAGATTTGGTCCAAATACTAAAAAAAACTAGCATTTGAAAATTTGAGATATTTACCAAATAATGATAAATTGTATGGATAAACACAAGCCAATTTCTTTTCAAAATATTAGTTAGAAAATCTATGACCAAACAGAAAGAAATTACCGAACTCAAATCTCTAATGACGGTAAGGATAGCAATGGGAGGAGGTGCGATGGTTGAACTTAATGTGTAAAAATTTTAATTCGCTCTGTCCTGCTTCATATAATATTTTTTTAAAATTTTCAACCTGCTGCTCCCACCCTGTCCCACATGAATTTATCCTGTATAATTTTTTTGAATATTTTGTTTCAACTTAAGTTTGATACTTAAAAACGTGTTTTTTTTATTAATTTGCATTAATTTAATCGATAATGACTTAAATTTTTTTATTAGAGGTTCCGAAAATATGTATGAATTTTCATTATGTTATTATAACATTCTCATTTATTATCTTAAATATTTTAGTAGCTTTAAAGATATTATCTTTATAAATAATATTATATTACTATTATACCATGTAAACAATTAAAACTAAGTTTGAATCCACATAAATCACATATACTAGCAAGACAGCAATTGCCCTGTCCTGCATTACTGTAAGAATATAAACTTCAACCCGCTCCATACAACTTTAAATTCGCCTCGCCCCGCATTGCTGACACATTCCGCCCTTATCCGCCCCGCTCTATTATCATCACTAACTGATGGATGGTTGTTATTATTGTACCATTTCTTAATTTGTTGTGTCATTCTTGGTGCATGTCATTTTTATATAGAGGTTATGTTAATTTTTTTCTGTATCGTTTCAGTTTTGTCGAATGTCCTCAAAGGAATGAATGGCTGTCACTATTGTTATGCGATCTGTATTTTAAATCAATACTATTGATAACAAAAGTTTACTTTGATGACGGACCACCCTATTTCCTAATAATTGTATCAAGAAAAGATATATTTTATTTGTTTTAAAAAAATATCGTGTAAAAATTATAAAATATATGTTTACTTCATTCGTTCCAAAATAATTGATATGTTTCACTTTTTCAGAGTCACTCTGATTAATTTTAGTAACTAGAATTAAATGTTAGATATTCCTAAACTATTTGAAAAACACCATATTGCAATCTTTTTCATATTAATATGATGTAAAATATATGTCTAAAAAATAATAGCGTATATACATTTCGACTCTTTGTACATAAATATTTTTAGGTCATTTACGTATGACATTTGAAATAAATGACATAAATTAATTATATCTTCTCGTATACAAGAACATTTCACTTTTACGTAATCCTTTGTTCAAGTAAGCCATTATTTTGTCAACACAAAGCCTGTATTGTAATGTATCAAACATTGTGAACTGCATATTGTTTATATTATTTCAAACAATGTTGAAAGGAAACTGGAGAAGTGACATTTTTGTTCTTTTTTTTAATAAAGTTATCAAATTGACAAATTCTATTATTATGTTTTTTTTATCTACTTTTTTCAATCTAAGATTTAATTAATATTTTTATATTTTTGCTTCACAACTAATTTATATTCTAATTATATATATACACACACTTGTTTTACCTACATTATCTAGAGAAAAGTTAAATGAATTAACTATATATATTATCAATTGAAAAGGAAGAACATAAAAACAATACTTAGACTTTGCATAAATAGTATATATACATAAGGATTAGGGGGGCATAAGTTTTCTTCTTTTTAAAAAACAATAAAATAAAAGTTTTATATTAAAATTTGACTTTAGATCTCAAATTTGTTGAGCCGCTCTCCCTTTTACTATGTCAATCTAGAAATATGTGAGCCTACTGCCTTGCTGATCCTGCATGTTTTTCCACATAAATAGTATTAAAGATTTATAAGTCGGTCAAATCAGTTGATTTTGTCAAAAATATTTAATGTAATAGTAGCATAACACTTGCCTTTACTACTACTTTTAGTGGTGCTGATGATGTCTTTACTCTGTCTATACTTCTGAAAAATAAGAATGAACTCAAATATATATTAGTAAGTGTTGAGTAATCTCATATAACAAATAACAAAATGCAAGTGTTGAAACTTTAAAAACTTACATCACATGATAGGATTTGAGAAGAGCTAGGATGTGGCAGAGTTAGGAATTCAAAAATAAAAAAATGTATGCCTATGATATATACTTCGTTTGTTACGAAAAGAATGATTAACTTTTATTTTTAATCTGTTTTAAAATGAGTGATTTTTATATTTATAACACTTTAGTATTAGCTTTTTGCGTGACATATTTAATGTCACAAAAGTAAAAGATATTTTGATATATTTTAAATCTATAAAATTGAAAATAATTATTGTTTATTTTATAAAGTTTGTATAATTGAAATCAGGTTATTTTTTTAAAATTGAGGGGGGGGGGGGGGAGGATTTTTTCGAATCGGTTCAAATACTTGAAAGATTCAAGAACTTATATAATTATATTTCTCATAGAGTTCGGAACTCAAATAATGGGATTCTAAAAAAATCCCATGTCAAGGAGATTCAGTAATATATTTATAATTTCAGAAATTCAAAAAAAAATTCATAACAAAAAGACATTATAACAAGAATAACTTTTTTTGCATCAATAAATATAAACATTAACATAGAATGTTAAATTTTTTACTGATATTTATTAATTGGTATTAGGTCCAAACATACTATAGGTTATAGGACAATTATAAATAATGTTAATTATCGCTAAAAAGGTTATTATCATTAATTAATTGTTGTTAAGGAACGGTTTTTTTTATGTAAGGAGATTTAACAATCTCTCTCTATATGTCTTTCGCTGTGGGAGGCAGAAATTCAAATAATAGAATTTTAAAAATCTTATGTACGAGCTAGATTAAAAAAAGAAAATCTCAAGTAAAAAATATAATAATCTGAAAAGGTCATTTTCTTTTATTCAAATTCGTAAATAATTAAAAAAACTATTTTTTCCTAGTTCTCATTGAACCGCCTAGCACACTTAAAATTCCTCCCTCTCCTTTATGTTCTCAATCTTACACTCCCTTTTAGGGGTGTACAAAATCGAACCAAAAATGGTTCCAAATCATAAATCGAGTCAAACAAAAAAACTCGACTAGTGATTTGGTTTGGTGTCGGAAAAAAAACCTGACTATATTTGGGTTAGTTTTGTTTCAACTAAAAAATACCAACCCGAGATCAAATTAACCCGACATTATATATATATAATTTCTAAAATTTTATTTTATACGTAAAAATATTTACTTTGATATAATTTTTAAATATTTCTTATACTTTTTTATAGTTTTTATCATTTAATATTTATTTCATGTTTGAAAGTTAGAATTCTTAATGATCCAATAAAAATTATTGTTCACACATGTTGGTAATTATAATAAAGATTAAATCAAAATCAAAATAATACTAATACAAAAAGAAAATCAATTCAACACTAAAAATGACAATATTAATGAATATTGGTTTATTAGTTTTACATTTGTTTATTTAGACAATTAAAAGACATAATCTAATTTTACTTTCTTTTAATATTTAGTCATGTAACTAATACTTATTAAACTATTTTAGCATGATTTACTAATTTTGAATTATGACCAATCTCATTATGACTTATTAATTTTGAATATTTATTTTACGCAATTTCATTATTATTTTTTGATTGGATATTTTAGTGTAATTAATCATATCATATTTTGTGTTATTTTCTTAAGAAACAAGTTAGATAGTTACATTTTGGTAGGACTAAAGAAATATTTCAAGTACAACTAAATTATATGTATGTATGAATTCTTTACCGGAAAATTCCGAAAAAACTCAAAAATCCGAAAAACCCAGAGTCGAAAAACCCCGAGCTTTATTGATTTGGTTTGGTTTATAAATTCAAAAATCCGACACAAATAATTTAGTTTAATATTTGAAAAATCCAAACCAACTCGATCATGTACACCCGTTGCTCCATATGATCTATTAATCTTAGAAATCTAATACTTAAAAAAAAAAAAAAAACTGAAAACACATGCATAAAGAGGTTTACTTACTTGAAGATGGCTTTTGATATGTTCTGGTGTGATATCTTCATCATCCATGAGTTTCACAATATTCTTCGGTGTTGCATCTGCTCATTACAATTTTTAATAACGACGACATATATATATTCGTTAAAACTTAAATTTTGAATTCGACTCTATATAAATATATAATATATTTGTGGTGGTATATAACAACGAACCATAAGGACCTCCTAGCTCATTAACAGCTTTAACAAACAGCTCATGAAGTTCCACAGTCCATCTAAACCTTGGCTTTCTGTTCAAATCATGACTTGTTACAACTCTATCACATCTTTGCTTCTTGCTGCTACCTTCCGTCATACTATAATTAGATCTCCAGATTGTTGCTGCAATGCAATTTATATTGAAATCGATTACAAATTTATCAAAAAGATTAGCCATAGAGTATTGGATAATTACCTTTGTGTACTCAAAGGAAATTCGAACTCTAAACTTGTCTTGTGTAGATATTTGGCATGAAATTTTGGAAAAAAATTTGTCTAAGAGAACCCTGCATGCAAGCGTGGAAGGTAAATAAATAGACGGATATCTAATTATTTTTGATATTTCACATAGTATCGCAATTTTATATTAATGTTAAAAGAGATATGCATATAAATTTTAAATTTTGAATTTGCTAATGTTATTTGGAGACAAATCTATTAGTGTCATTTTTTAATTATTTATATTGACCTATGATCGCCGCGTCTTCTCCTTACCACTACTATATATTCTGTTTTTTAAAAAGTTAAACCTTGTAAAGCTTCACATTTTCAAAAGTGCCACCATAACTATATCATTTTCCTCTTGGGAATAACTTTTGGGTAGGGATGTTTATGGGTTGATTAGGATTGGTTTTAGCAAATTAATTTTTAAATTATTTGAAATTAAATCAAATTAAATATATTATGTACTTATTGATTTGGTTGTTATGGATTTCATTTTGATTTGGGTTGGCTATTTGATTATTGACACAAAAATAAAAAAATTAAATCATTTGAAACAGGAAAAAAGTCAACAATTCATTCAAAACGAAAATCGCTAGAATGAATGACATTACAAAACTTGTTAATACTGACTTATTTGTGAATAAAATTCACTATTTGACCTAGAAGAAAGAGATATTTAAAATTATTTATAAAAAATAATATATTATATGTGTATAAATATAATAAAATAAACCAAATACATCTGTTTAAGTATTTTGATTTTGTTTTTCATTTGAATCATTTTTTATCCGAATATAAACACCCTTGGTCCCTCGAAGTGCTCGTCATTCTCAGGATACCCATTCAGAGTAAGATATTTTTTTCTCTCTCTTTGGAACTTCAATTCCTAAAATAGTTACTTGCTCTATTTGAGTAATGAATATATTTTTTAAAAACTAATTGTTTGTTTGTAATAAATTTTAAAGTGACAGAAAATAAATTAAAATCACAAATAAAATATGAAGAAACATGATTTTATTGATCAAAATAGATTGCAGGTACAATTCTGTTGATCCCTTGATTCTATTCTCCTAGGATCTAGGATTTATCCATGATTCGAGGGCCGTTAGTGGTGTATTTCTCAAACTAGGATGATTTAGATTTGACCTTTCTATATGAAATAATCCATCAATTTCTGTATGAATAATCCATCAATTTATGGAGTATTCGAGATCTTAATCTCTTTATGGAATCTCCGAGATGCTTTTTAAGGGAATTTAGTACCCTTTATATATAGGCATAAACTAGGGTTTAGGGTTGAATAGCCTCCAAGAATCCTTATTTGAGTTAACACAATTTGTAGAGTCTCAACTCAAATTGAACGCATCTAGTAGAGTCCCACAAAATTTCAATGTCTACACTACTTTCTTAACTTTTTTTCATATTTAATTGGATAAATATTTTTAAAAAATATTTCCTCTAATATATATATATATATATATATATATATATATATATATACCGTATCCTCCCACCCACGCAATACCTTACCCATTGACCATCCTACCCCCATCACCCTTACACTTTGTTTGGATCATTGTTATGCATCCTGTTAGGGCCCCCTCCCCTCCCCTTTTCATTTCACCCCTATAGTATTTTTCTAGATAAAAAATATTTTATTTGTTTCATAAAGAATGATATAGTTTAATTTTGGCACAAAGTTTAAGAAAATAAAAAAGACGTTTGATTATGTGGTTATAAATTAAAGTTATGTTAAATACAAAATTATTCTTTAATTTTATAATCTTAAACATGCTACTTAAAAAGTTATTACTTAAAAAAAATTATTCTTTTTGAATTAAATTAAAAAAAAAAAAAAATTATTCTTTTTTAAACGGAGGAAGTAACTCTTTCGTACCGAACACAACCTAAAGTCAATATTGTTGTTTTTTGCAAATTCATTATGGTCTTTCTTTGTCATTCTCAAAAAATACTTGCTTTATGTGGATAGTATATCTTTAGGGATATTTTCAGTTACTTTTCAAGGTTAAGATCAACTAGATTCGTCCCACTTTATAATTTTAAGTGATATATTTTTCGTTTAAAAAATTGTCATATTTTTATAATAATAAATAATTTTATTTATTTTAATGAAATAATTTATAACTGTATAAATAATTAAAGAATACTTTCGATCATAAATTTATATATTTTTATTTTTTATTATTAAATAGTGTTACAAAAATTAAGACGGATAATATAATTTATTTCTCTCTTTATTTCCAAAAATAGTGAGTTGCTATTTACACATGTGTACAAATTTTTATTTATTTCATCTTACTTTCCTATGTAATAGATCAAACCATTATATGCTTGTGTGGACCATTTTTTGTAGTGAATCTTTGCTGTAAATTAATGAGGGACTACTTATTCTGTTTTATCTCTTTTTTTTGCCATATAGAATATGATGCAGTCACAATTACTTTTATAAGATTCTTACACTAAGTCATATACTGTATGGTCCATATATATATATATACACACATAATAAAGTTATTCCCCAAGAAACAAAAACAAAATATTCCATCATCTCTTTAATTATACATGTGTACAAATTTTTCACAAATGTTCAAGTTCAACTATAGCAAATAAATATCCAAGAGGGGGCATAATGATGGACTGAATCGATTTTGTACAAGTTAAAAATGAGCTAATATAACATATATAATAATTAATCTATTTTTTCCATATTTTATATGAGTAAAAGAGACTTGATAACAAACGAATGGAGTAAAATACGGCTTTGAATTAGAATTTAATATCCGGGCAAAATTCCAATAAATTAGGACAACTATATAGTTATAGTGCTAAATTACTTGCTAAAGTCACTTATATTTATGATGTATCAACAAAGTTATTCAAGAATTAAACTATTTTACCAACAAAATCATAATAGCTAAAACTTGAAGTTGTTCGGATTTGGATGCGGGTGTACGATATAAGTACAGATTTAGAAGTTTGATTTTTTATGATATAATTTTATAGATTCGAGGATATGAATCCATCAATAGATACATGATTCTTTTAAAAATAATTAAAATATTTAAAATAGAGTTATAAACCTAAATTAGAGATATTTTGTGGATATCTTTACGAGAATCCTGAAAGGAGATTAAAAGTATCAAATGACATGTTCATTACAACAAAAATAACTTTTAGCGGCATTAAATTTACACATTAATAAAGAGTGCTAAAGTCTTTACCGGCATTAGTTAAGTGTCATTAGATCTAATGTCGCTAAAACCTTTAGGAACATACAAAGAAGGTTAATTGCTGCTAAAAATACATATTTAGCTGCACTAAAACTTATTTGGTTCCAGCTAATTGGATATCGTCATGTCAATTTAAATCTAATTAATTGGAAGAAATTTTTCGTTAACAAAAACCCTTTCATCCTACCTATATAAATAGGATTATTTATAATTCAGAAAAGACACTTAAAATTCTAACAAGTAATCAAAGATAACTCGTGGATCAAACGTCGTAAATTCCTCTACAAGATACAAACATTCAAGTATCTGTCTTTACAACTTTCAGAGATTCAAGCCATTGAATTCAAGCACAAAGTCAGAATCTAATCCATAAAATTAAGTCAAGCTTCAAGTCCTTTTAATTTAAATTTAAGATACACATTCACCAATACACTATTAATGGATCGGACACGAAAACAAAGACTCCCTCTGTTCCATTTTATGTGGTACTTTTTATTTTTCGAGAGTCAAACAATTTAATTTTGATCGGACATTTGCATATGGAATCTTCAAATTTTTTGAAATAAAATTTATATATTTGTAAACTACGTAAAGAATACTATAAGTCACAATAATTGATAATTTAAAATGTTAAAAGGATGTATGAAAAACTTACGATTAAAGATACACTTATTTAAATCTCGAAATGCGAAAAGTGTCACACAGTATTTTAAAATACTCTTCTGGGACTCGCCTCGGGGCTCGCCCTAGGGCGGGACTCTAGCAAAACGCCTCGAGACTCAAGTGTGAGACTTAGTTCTACAAGACTTACGCCTTAAGCACTCGACTGTATGCCCTAAGTACGCCCAACGCCCAACGCTCGGGACTCGCCTAACAGATCTTACACAAATTATGTGTTAAAATCTTTAATTACCATTGTTGACCCTCATGATTCTTGAATAAAGGAATGATACGTAACTTTTTAATCTATAAAAATAACAAGATTGAGAGTAACTTAACAACTAATGTAGTATCACATATTTACTATTTGGTAACACTATGAAGGTAATTATATATTACGTAACATTTCTTTTAAAAATATGTAGCGAAATTTTACTTTTTCACTTATCATTGGTCTTCATGGTTTTGTCATGTCTCAAAATTATCATATTTTATTTAACAATTTGAAAGTAATTTTTATTTTTATTAATGAAAGAGTGATGTTTATACTTGTATTGTCATGTTTTATTATTAGTGATGTAATGATATTTCTTAAATAGTAATTATAATATTTTTTTTCTTTATTATAAATTATCAATAGTTATCTTAAATAAAAATTATAATATAATTTCTATATATAATAGGTTTTTCATAAAAAATTATTTGTAAAATCACTGAAAGGAATTTAATTAGTAATAAAACAAAAAATTGAATGTACATGAGACTGCGCCCCGTAGATCCATGGGACTTACGCCTCACCCCGTACTGTATGAAACGCCTCGCCTCACGCCCCCGCCTTTTAAAACACTGGTGTCATATAAAATGAAACGGAGGGAATAATAAATGAAGTGTCTGATTAAAAATAGAGTATGAAGAAGAGAGATCAAAGATGAAGAACAAATCTTGCTCCGGCAATATTTTGGACAGATTAATTCCTGATGAAACTCTTTTCTTTATTTTTCGCGGTGGTGGTAGTGGTGAAATGATCATATGTCAGGAGTATGATGAATATAATCGATGGTATATCGTGTGTACCAATGTACATACATTAACATATACACGAAAATAATGACATAAAAATAATACGATGTGTTATCTGTATAGATCGATCTTATATCTGGCGAAATAAGTCATTCGATGCCACTTGTATCATTATATACACTGTGGCATACACGTGATACACAAGTGATACATATTATGCACATTAGGCATTGTTTATTGTATACCCTATGCATCATTGAACATACAATTGTGTACACACGATATACAACAACATCCAATAATTATGTTTGAAGTGTATGCTTGTGTGTATACAGATGTACATGTACATGGTATACACACAAGCATACACTTTATACATAATTATTGGATGTTGTTGTATATCATCTGCTGTTAGGGGCATTAATAGTGCTAGTTAGGAAAAATCCTCAAATTAGTAAATAGGTGGCTTTATTTGCTGAAGCTTTTTTAATCAAATTGACTATTAGAAGAGGATCATACGATAAAGAAGCAAACTTACAAATATGTTACATCCAAACCCACCAAAAAGAAAAAAAATTATACCAAAGCTATATGTAAAATTTGGCACATAAAACAAACTCATATAGTAGTAACTTTTCAAAGTGCTGGTTTTATGATGGCATAGTTTGTGTATTTTCCTAATGGATCTTCAGCTTTCAACATGCCATTGAGTTCCCTAACGAATATTTCCATTGCAAAGGCAGGCAAACATACAGGCACCACTATTCCATTTTCACCATTTTTGTTTTTAAATGGTATGTAAAAACTAGCCACACCAGGGATTGCCCCTACTCCTCCTTTAGCCGGTCCACCATACACTGCTTTCCCCCATCCAAAATCTACTTCTCCAAATCCCGCTCGAGTCACGTCCGACACAAGATAAGTCCGCACCACTGTGAAATGAGGCCTTCCTTTCATCACCATCAAATCCGCTACCGATTTCATGTATTCTTCAGTCACGTCCGACTTAGCCTTCTTCACTAGATCAAGTGCATATCCTAATGGATTTTTACACAATTTAGCTGCAGTCGTGACGGCTACGGGGAACGCAAAGGCGTTGCCATAGAAGCCATTAGGTAAGGGTGGATTGAACTTGGAACGTGCGTTCACAATGCAAAGAACGCGAACTTCCTCTTCGGGATCGGGTTTTAGGGAAATTGTGCGGCAGCGCCAGAGGACTGATGTGAGTAATTCAAAAGTGGAAGATTTGCGCAAATGAGGAGGTATGAATCGACGAAGTGCTGAGACCTCAGAAGGGCCAAAAAAGAATGATTTGTGTACCATATCATCTAATGGGATAATTGTACCCTTTGTATCAGGAACTTCATCGTATTCATGGTGTGTGCAAGTCACTCGAGGTGGATCACGGGAGTTCAGCAATTCTCTGCACCAGACTGGGAGCGTAGACGGAACAGATGCCCCGCGTGCCATTTCACCAACCGCAGTCATGAATTGGACAAGACCGGCTGCATCACTCATCGTGTGATTTAACCGCAGTGCGAAAATGAAACCACCACACTTGAGACGAGTTACCTGCATATAATTAATCCATATATTCGTTAATTAAACATTCAAGTATTGTAAATTTTAAAACTCTTGGCAGATGGATCCACCATTTAAATTTGATGGATTCGAAATTCAAACCGATATATAATTAGTACCTGAATAAGAAGCAGAGGAGAATTAAGAACTTCAGCAGAGCCAGGAACATCATAAAGGAGTTCTTCCAAACACGGAAATGGAGGCTGAAGTTCATCTCCAAATTGTTCAAGTGTAACATCAGCATCCGCCTCCACGAACATAACTCCTTCCCCGGTGCAATCCACCATCAGTTTCCGGCCATTTCCTTCCCGGAGCCGACCAGCAAAGGGATAGTAAAAAACAAGTGTTTCAGCTATAGCTTTTTTAATAACTTTTACAGGGTCATGATTTCCTCCCGTAGAATAATCCAAATCTTTACGATAAAAATTAATAACGGGGATTTGAAATCGAAGACCTTCTTGATCATCAATATCTGAGAGAAATTTAGTTTCACGTGGAGTTGGTTTTGCTGGAGCAATTAGCTCTGCATTTTGCCTTGTCACTGTGAATACTAATTGTGATGAGGATTGCTTAATTGAATCCATTATTGAATAAAAATGGAGTAATCGAGATATGAAGAAGATTTTGGATTAGTGTTTGTGTACATAATTTTTCAAAACACAAAATCTATATATAGAGGTAGTAACAGGGGCGTAGGCAATTTTCATGAAATTGTGTAACACTGTGGAAGTAAGTGGGTAGAAGAAGTGTTGTTTGTGGTTAGAAACTTTTTGTTAATTATTTAAATTTTAATTAGTAGCTAACATGGTAATGGTTGTTATGGAATAAAAATTAAAAAGAAAAATGTGTCACGGAAAATTTTATTTTAGTAAAAATGATTTGATCAATTTTATTGTGATAAGTAGCTAACATGTTTTTTATTTACTAAACTAAGCCATAATATAATATAAAGCAATTCACCAAAATAATACGTTTTTCTAAAATTTTACGTTTATACTAGTTTTGTAAAATTTTAAAAAAATATATTATTTTGGTGAATTGCTTTATATTATGGCTTAGTTTGGTAAAAACCTCGCTAATGGTAATGGTTGTTACAAAATAAAGATTAAAAAGAAAAGTGTGTCATGGAAAATATAGTATCTTACTAAAAATGATTTGGTCAATTTTATTTTAATTTCTAGTAGCTAACATGATAATGGTTGTTATAGAATATATGTGTGTGAATTTCAACATATTTTCATGGTAATGGCTGCGGACTACATTGACTTGAAATAGACTTGCCACTTTGTGTGGAAATGATTTATTTATTTGTGGAAGTGTTCATATTCAACAACGAAATTACTATCAAAAGTATTGATTTTCTAAAAGGAAATTTGGTGTTAATTTCTTCAAATGACTAGAAACTTAGAATTTTCAAGTTCAGATGTTGAATTTTCGATCCAAATTCCAATATCAAGATATTGAAGTCTCAAAAATAAAGTACAAACAAATAAGATAGAATAAAAAATTTAAATTGTGTCTTGAATTATGGACATCGAGACCACCAATCATATCGCGGGTAATTAATTAGAACGAGTTGAATGGTATAAGTAAATGGGATATTTCCATTCCAGAATGTCCTGTTGGCTTACCAAACTGGAGTACTTCAGTGGCTACTAAAAAGGGTACGATGAAATTAAATGAAATATTCTTTATGTTTCATTTCTAAATTGCAATTTTTTTTTTGTGTCGCAATTAATTGATTACTTGTATTGTAATGTATGTGTATATATTATTTTCATGTAGGCATCGAAAATTCTTTTTAGAGATTGAAACAAGTGTCATGTTGTTAGTTTGCCAAATTGTTAACCACCCTGAATAGGTATGGATTAAGCAGTCTTATTCAGCATATTCTCTTATCAATTTGGGTAAGCCGGAATACAAATTGATGACAATGACTCTGAATTGAATCTACCGTTTCGTCTCAAGTTCTCAAAAATCTTCTTACATTCTACAAACAATCTCTTTCTGGTAAGCTTTTGTTTCTAGATCAGATGACTGAAAAGACGAAATAATATTGTTACTCTGAGTTGATTGTCAGTTATTTTCATCGGTAACAATACCATCACGTTCATGTTTATTAAATATTTTATCACTACTTTGATTTTCACGCAAAAAGTTATATAATACAGCATAAGCAACTGCTATTTTCACATTCATGCCTAATTCATAGTTCTGCATGCCTTGTCGTGGCATTCTAAATCTACTTTTTCACGCACCAAATGTTCTTGACTTCTTTCAACTATATTACGCAAAGTGACATGTATATAGTCAAATAACTCTTTACCATTATAAGCTCTCTTTCACTTCCCCTGCAGTCTTGCAAGTGATATCACATTCCTTTATATGGAGCTAGATATTCTTTTGTGTTCCGAAGACCAACATCAACAACATAAGATTTTTCTACAAAATTTTAAAAAACATTCAAATTACACTTTTTTTTTCCTTAATTCTAAAAGACTATCAAAAATGAAATTCATAATTTACATAGATAAATATTAGTTTGATTCGGTTATTGTGACAGTCAAACAACATTGCATATTATTGAGAATTCGATCTTTCATAAAGGAACCGAACATATTTAAGTATATTTACACTATGTCCATGATGAATTATTTGGTTGTAGTATCACTCCCAGTGTAATGACTCGATCGGTCATTTTTTAAATAGTTCCATAAAATTATTGTTTTGCTCCTATCAATCATGACCTCGAGTCTTTTATGATTGACTTTTGAAAAGTTGATTTTGAACTTGTAGTTTATAGTAGAGAGTTTTGTCGTTTTGAGTTTGAAAGACTAAATTGTTAAGAAAGTGATTTTCGATGTATTTTGGAGTTTGAGTGTAGAACGGAAATCCGTCAATTTCATCAATCTCGAAATGTGAAACCTAATTGGAGTTTCATATTTATAGTCTTTTTGAGGATTTGAGATCCTAAGTTGTAAAATCTGGAAATATAGGCCTTGTGTTGACTTTCATCAATATTTGGGGCTTGGATGCTCAGATCAAAATTTCGAGAGTTCCATTGGATTGGGGGGGATAATTTTAGGATTGGTTGAGGTTTTAATTGATTTTTGAGAGATCTCGAGCTTGTTTTTAGCATATTCGGGCGTTGAGTTAGTTTCTTGTGATTTTCACAGATGTTGGGTCAATGAGACAGCGGATTCGTATTTTAACAGTTCCATTGTGTCCAGAATGTAGAGTAAATTTGATTTCATATGTAGTTTGTGTATAAGGAGTTCCGAATGAATCCGAAGGGTCATTTCAAGAGTTTGGTTGGTTTCTAGCTATGGTGCATGACTATTTTGGTGATCGCAATTGTGTAGCATCATTTTAAGGTGCATCTCAATCGTGTGGGTCTTGCCGCGATCGCGATGATCAACTTTAGTGAGTTGAATGTCTTACTCATCGCGATCGTGTGACTCTAGGTCACCATTGGGATGAGCATTTGAGACGTGGGCAGAATGTTTTTCTAAAATCAGAGTTACAATCCATTTCATCTTTTTTTACTTTTGGGTGCTTTGGGATGGTGATTTGAATCAGTTTTTCGAGGAAAAACTTGTGGATAATGATTCTCAATACTAAATCTTCTATTACCCATTATTATTTATGGAATTAAGTGTTCAAATCAAGCTTTTGAAATGAGAAATTTGGGGTTATCTTCAAGAACCCAAGAACTTAGTAAAATTGTGATTATGAACTATTTTAGTCCCTTTTCAAAATGATTTTCCCAAATGAGTTTTTAAGTCTTGAATAATGTATTCAACTATTAAGTTTCGAATTCAAATCTTATTTTTTGAGTTGAGTTTGTGTTGATTGACCCACTTTTCAAGAGAATTGACGTGGGTATTGTGGTTTCTGAAAAGTGGTTGTGAATACTTGCTTGTATATAGATTGTGTTAGGACCGAAATATAAGCAGGTGTAAACGCGAAAGCTAGCAAAGCAAACCTCAAAAGACCACGAGTAAGAAGACAACGAGAAATACACACGTGGTTCGGTCAATCGACCTACGTCCACAAAGGAGATGAGCAATCCACTATAAATATGAGAGTACAAAATACAGAGAGAAACAACCTCAACCAATTCACTCGGAATACATGGGAAGTTCACACAAGTGATAACGTATCAAACTTATGACCCACAAATTCTCTCCTAACCAAAACTCTCAAAGCCCTTAAGACTACATTGTGAATACTGATTAAGTTAGAAGGAACAAACCTCTATTTATAGAGTTCTAAACCTTTTCCTATCAGAAGAAGGATTAGTCAATCCAAAACCTTTTCCTAAAAGGAAATCCTATTTATGGTAAGAAATCAGGGCAAATAAAACCCAACAAATCTCCCCCTTGGCCTGAATTTCTGACAAAATAAATTGGTCCACCTTCTTCACTTAATCTTCAACAACTTGCTTCTCCTCTCCATAATCTCCTTTGCAAAATTTATGTCTCAACAAAGAGAACCTCTCTGAAATAATTTCTCCAACAAAAATCTTCAATACTGTCAAAAAGGTTGCTGCTAGAACTACACCCGCCAAGATGAACACCTCTTTCTAATCTGGTTCAATCATCGTTTATCGAACCACTGAACCTGACTCCATCATTGAATCTGGTTCTGATACCACTTGTTAGGACCGAAAATATAAGCAGGTGTAAACGCGGAAGTTAGCAATGCAAACCTCAAAAGACCACGAGTAAGAAGACAACGAGAAATACACCGAAAGACACAAAAATTTAACGTGGTTTGGTCAATCGACCTACGTCCACAAAGGAGATGAGCAATCCACTATAAATATGAGAGTATACAGAGAGAAACAACCTCAACCAATTCACTCGAAATAAATGGGAGGTTCACACAAGTGATAACGTATCAAACGTGTGACCCACAAATTCTCCCCTAACCAAAACTCTCAAAGCCCTTGAGACTACATTGTGAATAATGATTAAGTTAGAAGGAACATGCCTCTATTTATAGAGTCCTAAACCTTTTCCTACCAGAAAAAGGATTAGTCAATCCAAAACCTTTTCCTAAAAGAAAATCCTATTTATGGTAAGAAATCAGGGCAAATAAAATTCAACAGATTGTGTGGCTTTAAAAGTGATTCGGAGGGGAAGACTCACACTTGTAGTGATTATTGGTTAATTCAAGGCAAATGATCTCTTAAATTTTGTATTCTAGTAGAATTCGTGTATTCTCTTTGTTGTTTGTGTGTTGGGAGTATGAAAATGAGGTGAAGGGTTAACTGTTCACTTGATGAATCTTAATGAATAAAAAAGGCAGAAATTGAAAAGATTATGTGATAAACATGATGATATGAATTGCCTAGTTGTGACCCTTATTGATTAATTGATGAAACACTTGATAACATGAATGTGGACTTAAATTGCATGAATTGTTGTCTCTTCCAAGTAGCATGATATTGCTTATGTGCATTGATTATTGAACATTGTAATGAGACATATGATAGTTTGATGTCGAGGTCATATTCGGCAAGCGTTTATGATACGGAGGTCATTGCCGGTAAGTGATATAAAGCCTATGAATGATTTCGGCTGGATATTTGATATAAGGCCGATGAGAAATGGTTTCAGCTAGTGATTTGATATAAAGTCAATGGAAAATGGTTCCGACTAGTGATTTGATATAAATTCGATGGAAAATGATTTCGTCTAGTCATTTGATATAAAGTCGATGGGTAATGGTTCTTGATAGTGATATTTTTCTGATGGAAATGGTTTCGGCGAGAGTCTAATTATTGTGACTTGATGCATTTGATGCTTAAGTGTGACTTACTTGTTAATTATGATTGATGTACCTATTATGTGTGATTGATCTACTTGACATTGAGATTGATGTACTTGATTTGTTTGATAGTTGATTTGTGACTAATGAACTGTGGATATTGGACCTTGTGAGCCATGTATTTTAGAAATGTTACGCTGGGCTGATTTCAGTCTAGGTTGTAGTTTGAAGAGGTTCTATTAGAGTGTAAGGGGTACTCAATTTCTAGTTAGATGCTTGTTTATTGGGTTGCTTATTGGGTATCCTGTTGTTGGTATTCACCCTTGCTTCTAAACTTGTGTAGGTTTCGAATTTGAACACGTGTGATCTCCTTCTCCTTCTTCTTATATCGAGGCTTGTCAAGGATTTGGAGATGTAGTTGCTAGTCACTTCGGTGACCTTCTTTTTTCGTTTCTTCATACTTTGTTCTATTTGAGAAACAAAGACTGAGACTTGTACTTATTTCTTATTTCCGCACTTTATGTATTTAGTAACTTGTACATGTAGCAACCAGATTTTGGAGGTTTAATAGAAAGATTAAATTTTTCCGCTTTATCTTATTCTTGCTTTATATTTTTTGTATTTTTTTTTGTTTTCGTTGGATTGAGTCTGTCTAGTCTTGACAGAAATAGCCAAGTGTCATCACTTCCATTTTTTGAATGTGATACATTGCTACATTCATACTTATTTCCGTTTTTGGATCGTGATACCTTGCTGCATTCATTCTCCTCTTCAGTGGTTGATATCTCTTTTAGAGTGTTAGGAAAGTCGTAGTATGACACTTACTTGACTCCTAGAGATCGATTGAACATATGTATAGTATTAACACATGTCCAAACCTAAATAAATAGGTTATTGGTCATTTTCAAGGTCTACTTTGTGACTCCTAGAGATCGATTGAACTCAATTGAAGAAAATTTTCAACATGGTGTTAACATTTATTATAAGAGAATCATGAGGTGGTTGATGAGATTTTGAGTAACAGGCAAAGGTGTATTAAAAATTAACCTAAAAAAAAAGAACTTGTTATTTGTACTATTGAACTCTCAGGGTGGTGGTTAAATTTTAAATTCTAACCTTGAATATAAAATTATTTTTAATAAAAAACATTTTACTTGTTCAAAGTAAAAACTTTTCATCAAAACATCTCACAATTTTCTAGTTATTTTTTATGTTCCTTACATAGTTTTAGAGTCGGTATTGAAGTCTCGACTGAATATGCTAACACTCTCAACAGAATTTTGATTAATCTAAAATTCAAAATCAAAACTTTTAATTAAAAATAAAATAATGAGGGAAGCACTATGAGTCACTGAAACGATGACAGAAGTGTCCTTTTTCTATCAATAGAGAGAGCAAAAAACGAGCTTTGCTTTCTATAAAATATGTAAGTAACAAACATTCCCACAATAATGAAGCTGCTTTTTAAACCTTTTCTAGTGGGCTCAACCCATATTTCAAAAGTCTGGCATCCCAATTATGCCCCTACAATAATTATGTCCACGAAGAACAGAGCTTAGACAGTGGTAAGTGGACATGGCCACAATGGCAAAAAGAAATATTTTAAGTATATTTGTTTCGAGACTCGATTAATTTTAATTCATATCAAAAAAATTTAATTCAAAGTAGAACATTTTGTATTAAAGCAATTCAGGTATGAAGTTATTTTGGTTGTCAGAATGACATCTGATATATGATGATAAGTAGATAAGATAAGAGACATTATTACTTTACGAAGTTCAAGAATAGTAAAGGGAGAAAAGAATTTGTTTCCTTGAAGAAATATAATAAAATATATATTGAATTACTGTTATTGTAAAAATATTTATATATATTATAACAAAAATAACTTTTAGCAATATTAAATATTGATATTAATAAATAGTGTTGAAGCCTTTATCTGTATTAGTTAAGTGCTATTAGAATCAATGTTATTGAATATGTATTTTTAACGATAATGAAAAATTAATTACCGCTAATAATTATTTTTTTCAGTGATAATTAGGTTACTTATTATGTAACTATAAGAATTTCTTTTATGATGAATATTAATAGTTTATAACTTGATTAAAAAAACTAACATTACAAACTAAAATTTTATTGATGGTACAAAGAAAAGTTGGCAATGTAAATATATATAACTTAAATTCTATTATTATTTTTTGGAAGATTCGGTTAAGTTTCCAGGAATTCAGAACTAGTAGACTAGTACCTACTCCATCCCAATTTACTTATTATATTTAAATTTTTTTTTATCAAATTACATAATTTTATCTAATATTTTAAAGGGAAAAGACTCAAATATGGCATCGAACTTTTAAAAAAAGCTCAAATATATCATCAGTTAAAAGTTTGGCTCATTTATACCATCACCGTTAAAGAAAAGACTCATTCATGCAATTATTTTTCAACGGTGCTTTTGCAAAATCATTTTGACACGTGACCAATTATAATTCTGCCACGTCATCAATTTTTTTTAATTAAAAAAATTATAATTCTGAAGAAAAAAAAATAATTTTTTTTGATTTTTTTATTAAATAAATTGATGACGTGACCGAATTATAATTGGCCACGTCATCAATTTTTTAAATTAAAAAATCAAAATCTGAATAAAAAATTAATTTTTTTTTATTAAAAAAAATTATGACGTGGGCGAATTATAATTGGCCATGTATCAAAATGGTTTTGCAAAACTACTATTAAAAAAAATGGCATGAATGAGCTTTTTAAGCCAAATTTTTAATTGATAGCATAAATGAACATTTTTTAAAAGTTTATTGGCATATTTGAGTCTTTTCCTTATTTTAAAATATAATTTTTTTAATCAAACTACATAAGTTTTATCTAATATTTTTTCTTATGTTGATGTAACAAAAAATATTTAAAATTTATAGTATTTTAATATAATTTCGAAAACATATATTTAATTTTTCAATCAGAAAATTACTCAACTTTCGAATGACAAATATTTTCAAACGGAAGGAGAACTAATTTTTTATTAATGTGATGGCCTTTTCACTCACGCTTACTTTACCAATTGGCTTTAGAAATTCAAGAGTCAATTAAAAGAACAGAAGTCAACCAACATATAGTTGCAACGAAAATACTTTGAAAAGATGACAGCATTTTTTATAATAAGACCAAAGACCCAAAGCTTTCCAAAAACTTGACCATAATGAAAAATAAGAAATAATAATAAATCAATAATAACACCATGCAATATATATATATATATATATATATATATATATATATATATATATATATATATATATAATGTAAAAAATATGTTAAGAATGATGAATTTTGAGTCGGAAATCTATTGAACACAAAATTTCTATTATGTAAAGGTAGAGGAAAGATATGTATATATACTATTCTTTTCAGACCCTATTCATAATATTGCGTCGAATATATTACTATTATTTATAAATAAAAAAAACATATCTACTAAGAATCAAGCGTCAGTTACATTCGTCGAAGATATATCTATTAGAAATGTCTTTATTATGTAAAGGTAGAGATAAAATATGTGTATATTTTATCATTTTCACTTTCTATTTATGAAATTATATTGAATATATTATTATTGTTCATAGAAGATTTACTAAGAGTTAAATGAATAAAATGTGTAAGAATTTGTAAAAGAGAAAAACATTTCGCCTTGTTTTGGTTTCATGCGCCACTAATTAAAGATAATTTGGTTGTTGAGAATGAAAATACTTATAATTTCTTTTTCCAAGTCCTCAAGTATCAAATATATTTCCAGTCAATGTAATAAGAAATTCACAAGAGAGTTCCTAGCAAGTATAACAACCATTTACCATATCAATTACTAGTAATTAAAATAATAATTAACCATTTCTAAAATATAAAATAAAAATTATATACAAAAACTTGCTTAAGCGTTATACATGTATCAAAATATGTATAAATAATACCACGTCTGTAACTAATTAAAAAATAAGTTTTCTTTTTTCATATGTAAAATTAATACGGTATTTGATTGATAATTCAAAAACTTGAGTAACTAATATATGTATAATTTATGAAAAAATTTATATTATTTTAGATAAAACAGAAGATAAAATAACTAATTCTTAGATTACTAATACTTATATAACTTAATCTAACCATGGTTTAAAGATTTGATGTATTAGCAAAAGGAAACCACTATCTACGTTATTGATGTTGTAGACTGTAGTCAGTGTTACAATTAATAATTGTTCCAACACTCAAACAATAGGCAGACAAGTTATATTCCTGGGAAAATAAAGGTCACACTCTGCATATGGTATGTTCAGCTATCTAAGGGTTTGCTTTCGATATAAAATTATAATATGAAATTAAATTGATATGAAGTTAAAGTATTATTTAGATATGTTAATTGAATTTTCAAGTTGTATATTTTATAAACACAAAAGCTCCTCAAAATTGTGAAACAATTAAAATTTTTTAAGATTTTATACAATCTTACCAAATGAGCAAATCATAGTTCATAAATAGAGCCGTCAATGTCAGATCGTTGGGCCAGCCTGGCCTAATTCGTGATTTAATATGGGTGAGCTACGATTTTTTGAGCTTATTTAAGAAAATGATCTTTTAGCCCGGCCTGAATAAGTCTGTCAATTTGTGGAGCTTGAGAAATATAGATAGAACCTTCTCGTGGACCAACTTAAAATTAATTCAAAAATAAAAATAGAGTATTAAAAATAACAGGAGTCTACACTCAAAATTTGTTTGAAGTTTGAAATATCACAATTGAAATATAAATAATATTTATAAAATATGTACTACATAAAATAAAAATTCCTAAAATTTCTAGGGAATCACTACATAGGTCAATAGCCTATGAAATAGTGTAAATTAGGTATATAGCATTTTCTATAGTAATATTCTCAAGTGATAGCATTAGAGTTTGAATTTCATTATATAACATTTAATATATCAAGCTATAGAATTTTATAAAAGAATATAATGTTAATTTTAAATTATTAAAAAGAGTTGTTAAAATAAAAAAAAATAAAAAAAATAACGGACAAACTAATAATGGAAAATGGGATCCTTTATTAAATAAATTAAATATAATTATTAATTAATGTTAATAAATTAGCACGTTTTAAGGGATTTTAAAAATTTTCAGATTAGTTAGTTGTCTTAATTCTCTCTAATTAGTTTAAATGATATTAATTTTTTATTTAATTTCTTAAAAAGCTCTACCAGATTGGCATGAACATACAAGTCATTTTGTTTTCCAAAATTTCACAATTTTTTTGATATTTGCAGATTTTAGTTTCGTTTTTTATTAGTCATTGATTAAATTTTGACGTTGGAAACAATTTAATTTGATTTGATGGAGAACATTGTGTCGATATTAATTAAACATGGTGGAAAGTGGAATTCATCAGGTTGGTTTTAATTATGATTTGTTTGTTTTAATTATGAATTGTTGGTTGTAATTATATTTGTTGTTTTTTACATGTATAAAATTATTCGATTTTTTTAATTATTAGATCTGAAATATAGTTTGTATGGTTTTCTTTTTGGATGGAACAATTATGTTACGTATATCATATTTTGAAAAACAATAAGTAAATGTAAATGTGTTTTAGTTGTAATTAATTGAAGATTCGCGTGTCAATTGATTTGTGAAGAAAATAGAAAAATGTACAGTGTGTTTATTAACTAGACTAAGAATAATTAGATATAATTCTTTGTACAGGTGAAGTATGACAAATGTATGAATAATGTCTGAAAATTATATGAAATTTGTATTTAATGGTAAAACCTGCTCAGATAATATTTAAAAAGTAAGAAGATATAATTCTGTGTACTGGTGAAGTATGAAAATTGTATTAATTATGTATGAAATTTATAAGAAACTTGTATCAATTGTATATGAAAGTCCATTTTTTGTTGAACTTACAGTATATGTTTTTGTTGAAATTATAGTATATATTTTGTATTAATTTTGTATAGAAACTATATTCTTTTTGTTTAATTGAAATAGTGTATATGTCAGTGAATGATATATTAAATGTGTATGAAGTTTGTATGAATTATTTTGCAATTATATAGTTTGTTGCAATAAATGTTATTTTAATGTTGTGAAACAGGAAAATATGTCTATTTTCAGATGGAGGGCATCATATATGATACATCTACTCTTTATACTGATTTAGTTAATGCTATAATAACTCAACTTAATATTGAAGAAAATATAAATTCTATTGAGATAAAATATATTTTTAGCGATATGTGTTCACCTATTAAAATTCATAATGATGTTGGGGTAAAGATTTTTCTAGATCAGAAGAAGGTGAATTTGAATTTCTTTACAAAATATCCATTAAGCATCTCTTTGAAAGATCGTGAGATGTATAATGAAGGTCATGAAGTTATTATTACTGATAGAATAAATTCTGATGTTAGTTTATCACAGACTAACGTTGATTTATACTCCAACAATTCTATCCGTTTGATCGGAATGAATTTAGACGAAGTTGTCAACGATAATAGTGAAAGAGATAATGATGTAATATGTGACCATTCCAACCTATTTGTAGCTGATAATCAGATTTACAATAATAGGGAAACACTTAAAGAGGTTATGAGACATGTTGAACTTGTCAAAAAATTCAGTTTTCGTGTTGCCCGTTGTAATGCATCTAAGTAAGTGTACACAAATGTTTTAAGTTATATTTTTTTATTTGATTTGTTTTACCGTTTAAAATTTAAATTTGTATTTTTTTAATTTTGAAACAGTTATCACTTGAATTGTATTTTTGATACTTGTTCTTGGATGATGAGTACATCTAGTTTGAATAAATCAAATTTATTCAAAGTTAGGAAGTATATTGCTCAGCACACTTGTTCTGTTAGAGATAAAGTGTATGCCAGACATCAGGGGATAACTGACGTTGTAGTTGTCTTGATAATGGAGAAGTATATAGATCCATCTACGGTATATACTCCAAAGAATATAGCTGCTGATATGTTGAAATTGCATGGCGTTTCGTTGACATACATACATGCATGAAGAGCTAAAGAAAAAGCAATAAAGTTGGTGAAATGGAAAAAATGACCATATAGTATGTTATCCTAATGAATTGGACTGTTATGTTTCTTGTATTCTTTATGTATAAAATTTGTATACTTTTTGTATGTATCCTTGATGTATAAAGAAAGTATGTATCCTTTTTGTAACAATTAAGTGTTGCTTGTGTATCCATTAAATTATACATATGATTTTGTAAACTGCCGCATTATATAATTGTAAAAATTTTAGGTCATTTGTACATTTTGAAGCAAACATATCCAGGATCTGTTTTCAAAAAATAAAAAGGAAAGAAGGTGATAAATTTTTATACGCATTTGTTGCGTTAGAAGCTTGTATTAGAGGTTGAAAGTATTGTAGGCCAATTGTAGTTGTTGATGGTGCGAGATTAAAATGTTCATATGGTTGTACAATGTTAATTGCCAGCACAATGGATCCGGGAGGTATTTTTTGATCCCATTTAATTTTCTGATTATAACATATAATAAAATATGTTATAAATTGTATTTCTAATTTGTGTGATATTTTTTTTAAAAGTTGATCAGGTCATATACTTTTGTTGGCGTATTCGATAGTGAATTCCGAAAATGATGATTCATGGACTTGATTCTTTGAACAGTTTAGGAAAGCATATGGAGTTAGACAAAACATGTGTTTATTTCGGATTGAAACGAAAGCATATGGAAAGGGACTGCTACTGTATATCCTGAATTCGAATATTATGCCTGAATATGGCATCTGTCAGTCAATGTGTTGAAGAATTTCAATAGAAATACTGAAGATTTGAAGATTTTATTTTTTACATTGTCAAAAGCTTATACAAAACAACGTTTGAGACAATTATGAGAAGAATAGACCAAATAGATACGCGCATACGACCATACTTGTTTGATATTGGTTATAGCAAATGGTCAAGAGCTTACTCGAATTGTAAGCGTGCATGAACCATGACTTCAAACATCACCGAGTCATTGAATAATGTTAACAGGTTAGCAAGGAGGTTACCGATAATTTCACTTCTTGAATTTATGAGGGTAACAATTCAGAGGTGGATTCACAAGCACAATGAGGAGGCTGATAAGACAATATCTGATCTGACAAAAAAATATGATCTTTATCTACAGAAAAGTATTGCGTTGTCTTGCAAGATGAGGGTATGTGTTTTACTGTATTGAATAATAAATAATTGTAATTTACTTCCCAATATTTAGTGGCATGTATATTAACAATATCATATTTGAATTTTTAATTAGGTAATACCTTCAACTGTTGATCTGCATGCTGTAGACGAAGAAGCAAAGAAGTACATAGTAAATTTGAACACAAGGATGTGTAGTTGCGGGAGATTTCAACATTATGATATACCATGTGGTCATGCAATTGCAGTTCTCAGATATAGAAAGTTACATGAAGCAGATTTCTGTTCTGCTCTTTATAGCCTGAAGAATTTCAGAGATGCTTATGCCATTCCTGTCGAGCCTATCCCATGCGAGAGTACATGGGATATACCAAGTTATATTTAGAGCCTAAAATGATGCCACCCGGTCTAAAACGATCAGCGGGAAGACCCAAATTTGAACGCTGGAAGGGGTTTGCTGATGTGAAATTCAAGAGGACAAAAATCACCTGCAATAGATGCCATCAA
Organism: Solanum sitiens; assembly: GCA_016801875.1. NCBI lineage: Eukaryota > Viridiplantae > Streptophyta > Magnoliopsida > Solanales > Solanaceae > Solanum > Solanum sitiens. The sequence goes on from JABWTJ010000099.1 coordinate 676,576, forward strand.
GTTGGACACAATAGAAAGACATGTTCAAATTATCCTGTGCAAAAATAATAATTTCTTACTGTTACATCTGTTTTTATGTTATTTCGACTGTTAGACACACGTTTTATTTTATTGAGTGCAGTTGTTATCATTGACATTAATAAATTTTGATTTTGTAAAAAATTGCCAAATCAAACTAACAATACAACATAATTTTTTGAAATGTGAAATACAGTATACAATGTTCATACAATATTCATACAAAAGTCATATATATTGCATAATCAATGTGAAATTTATACGAAAGTCTTACACATTTAATAAAGAATAAAAATACATTGAAGCATAGTGTCATTTATACAATGTTCATATAGTATTCATACAATATTCATATATATAATATTTGTTTCTGTTCTATACATCAAAGAATAATATGACATTCATAATTCATATAATCTTCATACAGTATTCATACAAAAAAATATAGATTGCATAGTGAATGTGAAATTTATACAAAAAGTCATACACATTTAACAAAGTATAAATATACATTGAAGCATACTGTTATTTATACAATGTTCATACAGTATTCATACAATATTCATATATATAACATTTGTTTCTGTTCTATACATCAAAGTATAATATGACATTCATAATTCATATAATTTTCATATAGTATTCATATAAAAAAATATATATTGCATAGTGAATGTGAAATTTATACAAAAGTCATACACATTTAATAAAGTATAAATATACATTGAAGCATACTGCCATTTATACAATGTCCATATATATAACATTTGTTTCTGTTCTACATATCAAAGTATAATATGACATTCATAATTCATATAATGTTCATACATTATTCATACAATGTTCATATATATTGCATGTTGCATTCGAAATTTATACAAAATTCATACACATTTAATAAGTGCTAATATTCATTGATAATTTATATAAAACAATCAATATTAATAATAAAGCACTTGGAAATAACATAAATAGTTCAAAAGTTAAAAAATATGTCATTCAAAAAAATGTACAGGGTGCAATGAAGTTTTCTAATTCCTATTACGGAGTCTTGGAGTAGGATAATTGGTGGTTTCCATAATCTGTTCTTTAGGCGTTCGAGGTCCATCCTTCTTGCTAGCAACTGTGCCCGTAACTTCACTTTCACTTATTGCGTCCTCATCATTCTTTGATTTTGCATAATGTCAAAGTAATGTAGCATACCTCTGACGATGATATTTTGAATCGATATCAATATCAGATACATCAAAAACACCATTGCTCATATACTCGACAAACAGAGATGTGTATAGACCACAATCACTGTAAATAATTTAAAATCAGAAAAAATTTATAATAACTATAACCAATGTAATTTAAGATGAAGTAAATATAAATAGCAAATATACATACTTGGAACAATCTTCTTGTTGAGGAACATCTGTCACATGCTTGATACTGAGAGGTTCGGAATGAGACTTTTGTTGATAATAAGGAAGATTGTTCGCATACAAATCAAGACTTTTGCCATAAAAACCTGTGCTCGTAAGAAATAATGGAATCATGGTTGCAAGTTTTTCAACAGCTTCTTTAACTTTTCTGGTGTGAACAGATCCTCCCATCATCGAATCATATACATGTAGACATCTAAGTTTGATCCGGAATACAACAAGGAACCAATGGAATTTCTCGCTGATGTTGACAGGGATGATTGCTTCGTCAACCCTATCCCAAGGAATGTTAGCAAGCAGCTTAAATCCTCTAATGCACTGTCCAACATCATGGTCCGGGAAAATGCATCTAATGTCGCATTCTGACTGTCTCCACTGTTTCTCAATGTTATCAATCCACGCCATACACCAACAATCAACAGTACTGTAAGAAGTGACTGTCTGAGAGTATGTTGCCTTCTTTCGGAGATAATATATAATTATATTAATATGCTGTTACAAACAAAAAAACATAAAATAAAACACAGTTGATACCTCATACATAAATTATATATTACAAATGAATATATATGTTTAATACCGAATTCACACATAAATCATACAAAGCAATAATCATAGGTACATCAATGCACACATAAATTCGACAAAACTTTATTCAATTGTTATAAAATACTTATTCAATATTGAATCAAATTATGTCTTATCCCGTCCTTCCAAGGTCTGCCCGGTTTATTCATTATATGGAAAAAATTCTTTTCTACGATTTTGACAACGTCAAAGTCCATTTGAGGAAGAAATGCATTTTTAACCTTGGAATATGCTGCTTTCCTGTGTATATTAAAATAAATATTATATAAATTGTGAAATAAAATAAAATAAATTTGTTTATAGGCATTTATGCCTGCCACGCCTGCTTGAAACATCTTTGAAAACCCATTGTTGAACTCCTCAATCATGTCATCTAGAACATCAAACCCATTGTGACTTTGGAATGGATGTTTGATTGGAAAGAAAATAGGTACTCTATTTGAACTGCTTTCGCCTTTCGACATTCTGATATAAGGAGAAGATTCATATTTTTCGGAATTCTTATGTCTTGTTTGCACATTTGAAGTCGTAGTAGCATTAAGAATTGGATCAAGTGCGATAATTTGTGTCATAGTAAAATCAGGATAATCGTCTAATGTTGGTGATTTTGACGTTGACGTTCCAAGTACGTCAGCGTTGAAAGAACCATCAGTTGACTTTTGAGCTTCATGTACATAAAATAAAAATCGTTATTTAAAAATAATTTTTTAAATTAAGATTATTTCATAATAATGTATATATTGTACCAGCTGTTTTTGACATTTGGACGTGTTCTTCCATTGAAACAGTCGGCATATCTGTTGGATCTTTATCAGATTGTGCAATATTTTGATTGGCTTTGTCCTGATAATATTTTTCATATAATATGAATATATTCAGATATCAATGTATTCTGATTTTTTTGTATTAAATAAATTAACAGATTTCAAACCAAAGAAACTTTCATACATGTTTAATACATCATTTATTCATTAATCATATATATTTTAAAAAATAATTTCATACATAATAGAGACAACATATATACATTATTCACATATATATATGTTTTTTTTATGTTGTTCATTTAAAAGTGATACAATGATCATAAATAAATAAACAATTAGTATAAAAACATCAATACATATAGTTATGAAACAATATTCATACACAGTATATACATAGATTCATACCTCTTGTTGTGCCTCTGGTATTTGTTCACCTCTTGACAATCTAATCTTTTGAATTATCAACTTAGTCGAGTTATCGACGTAAGTCTTGATATCAGTCATGTGCTTGTCAACCTTATCAATGTATAAAAAAAAATATAAAGTAATTATATTATTTCTTTAAAAAAAGATTGAAACTAACAGTGACTTTGAGGTCTTTCAACTCCCCTTAACCTGTTAATTAAAAATAATAAGTTTTTGATATGTATATTGTAATTTCAAAAAAAAATATTTTAATTGTAAATTTGTATTTGTACCTTTGCATTCTCGGCTTTCAAGTCAACAAATTTCTGTTCAATATCAATGCCATGATTTTCCGACGTTCTGTGCTCTTCCGAATCATTGTGACTGCTAGATAGATTTAAAATGGTGTTGTCCATGAGATTTAACTCTTCTTCAGAAAAAATCATATTTCTGAATTTATGTTGTAGCAAAGAAAAAAAATTAGAATGTATATTAAAAATTAATAACTCTAATAACATTCAATAAAAAATTACCTGATTGCCATGTGTTCTGATAATTATTTTCTTTAAATCGTCAAAAAAATAACGTCATTAGTTGTCTTCCAGTTTAGAATTCGCGGTGTGCGATCTGAAGCATGGATAGCAATTGTGTTGTCAAATGGATGAAAACACTCATAAAATTATATCTGAAATGCTATGTGGAACTGACTGAATTTAAATGACGAATGATTTTTTTTCAATTTTTGACTGCATGCTTTAAGTGTTATATTAAAACACTCATTCGCCCAAGGAAATGTGACATACTGTCCAGACTCAACTAAATCGAAATACAATTTTGGAATTGTTGTTTTTGAAGGGTATGATGCAGTCAGAAAAGAAGAAATAAAATACAAGATTCCGATTTTTAAACGGTCATCATCTTCCCAAAAGTTTTTCAATCTAAACTTGTGGTAAAAATTTGACTTGAGTACTTTATCATAATCCCCAAAATTTTCTGCAATAAGTCTGTTCGGAACAGATGGATCAGATACAAAATCAGAAATTGTTCCACATTTCAGACCGATTACAGCAACAAATTATTTTAACCTGTACCATTTACATTTATAACAAACATGTCATCCCTGTCATTTTCAGTTTCAAGAAGAAATATATGTCGTAACAACTGACATTAGATTTTTATGTTATGCAAATTGTAAAAAAATCCAAACGGTGTTTCTTGTAAGAATTGTTGAAACTTGTCTTGACCTAGGAAGGTCAACAGATCCGCAAACACATTCATGTTAATACATGAAGACATATGTGTTTGTATCTTCTTCTCCTATAAAATTGGTAAAATTAAATTAATATGTTTATCATATTATATAATGTAATATAAAATCATATATACAGTACTACTGTTAAATGGACAGTCAATTCAATTCATACACAAAGCATACAAAAAATTGTACATCAGTTCATAAATCATGCATACAATACTAATACATATTTAATTTTTTTTTAAAAACAATTTATGACTTTTAAACTATAAACTGCTACTCAAACAGTACCAATACATTAATTCATACATCAAAATCAAAGCATAAAATATACATTTGTAATACTTATAATAATAGTAAAAAATATACGACATACAACATTAATACATTATTCATACACTGATATTGTAATAGACAATATAACATTTCATACACATAGCATACAAAGTTAGTATATTAATGCATACACTCCTATAATGAAATATAGTAATTATTTCATATATAAAATTATACAACATTAATACATTATTATGTATCAAAAATCATACTTTGTTGTAATCCAATTATATATTCACAAATCATACAATATTCATATATAATTATAATATACAATACTAAAAACTCAACTCTTATATAAATCATACAAATTTCATGTACTATACTATTGACAAATAAAATCAAAATTAAACACACTTAAACATAACATTTTAACTGAAATTTAAAAAAATCGTTTTACTGACCTTAACAACTTTTTTTGATTTATTTGTGGCTTGTATCTCTGACCTACCAATTTCAATGCCTGTTTTTTTGTTTTTTTTTTGATTTTGTATTTATTGATTTGTCAGTAAAATCAGACTCAGATTCAGATGATGTTTGAATTTCTTTTCCTTTTCTCTTCTTCCCTCTTTCCTTTGCCTCTTTGTTTTTGTTTTTTTCCATCTTTGATTTAACTGACCTAGACTTCTATTTTTCAGTTGATCTTTGTGTTTGAGTTTGTGACAAAATGTTGAATGAAGGAGCATGAACGTCCTCAGATCTTGACTCATCGACCAATCTTCTACTTTTACGTGGGGTTTCACTACCTTTCTTCGACATTCTATACAAACTTAGTATGGATGTTTGATTTTGGGGATGAACTGATAAGTGAGGGATAATGGGGAAGATTTGGGGAACAGTCTGGGGATTTGGTGAAGATGATGTTTTACGCGTGTGGGGGAAGATTGAGTGTATTGTGGGAAGATTGTCGTATATTGATTTAAATGGGGGTGGGTAGTTATTGGGTAACTGTAAAATAGGGTGTAAATTAAAATCAAATCCCTATTATTTAGTTTTTGTCTTTAAAAAGGTAACTATATAATGTGAAATTTAATTAATAATAATTTATTATTAATTTTAAATAGTTAAACTGTAAAAGGTAACTGTACAATTAATTAGTAAAAATTTAAAGAGTTTGGTTCAAAAAAGGTAACTGAAAAAATAAAAGTAATTATTTAAACAAATTAATTATTATTTAAATAATTACTTATAATTTTTTTTAATTAATATATTTTTTATTGATATGTTATAATTCGATAATAATATGCTATAAGTAGTTTATTTTAAAAAAATATGTTTATAACTTGATATATATCATCTTAAATGTGTGTGGAGTGTGATTTTTATTATGAAATATTATCATAGTTTTTGTGTTTTATTATGATCATCGAAAAACAATTAAGTTAATATTTCTATTTAGCTATATATGTTTTTACTTGATATCAAATTTAATAAATATTATATGGATAATTTTATTTGTATATTTGATTAACAAATAGTGACAATAATATTATTTTGTCGATATTTATGATAATATTTTCAAATTATAATTAAATTTAAAAAATTATAAAAAAAATATACTTTTAATAAAAGAGGTTGGCCCGGCAAAGTCCGTAGCCCACACACTTATGGGTTGGGCCGATCATTTTTTGGCTCACAAAAAAATGGGTTAGCCTGACCTGCCCCGTCAAATTGCAAAACCTGCATGGATTAGCCCGGATGAGATTGGTCAATCCATATTAACAGCTCTATTCATTAACAAAATATCATAATACCCTAAGGATCCGCATTGATAAATCTCACATCTTCATGTTTCTTTAATAAATAAGTGTATGTGATTATAGACTTTCAAATACACATAATTTTATAAATATTCACTAATCAACAAGTAATAACTAGTTATTTTTTAGGTCAAACCCATCGGTGGCCCCCTAAACTTGGCACCAATTTTCCAATTTTCTAAATGAAAATTGGTGCCAAATTTAAAAAGTCATTGATGGATTTGACCTATTCTTTAATATAATATTTTTCACATGATAGTATGAACAATGTCTTCACATGGATCATGATTCTTTTCTTTTTTTTTTTCAAATTTTGAAATGATGTTTTCTTTAGCCATTATAACATGCGTTTTGCCTTAAATAATTGACTTCCAAGTGAAGTAAGAATACTACGTATACAAATATTACTCCTGTATAAGTTGGGAAAAATTATCATATCCTATCGTATATATTATTATTATTACGTATATTTTTAAAATATTATATATCTTACTATCTAAGAGTTTCCTACATATATTACATTTAGATACATGTATTTTTGTTATAATACACAAAAATAGGGAGTGAGGCTAGCGAGATTGAGAGGAAGGCGAACGAGATTTATATGTATCCCAGATACATGCAAATTTCACCAGATACGCACTAGATACATGTATATATACTATGTATCTGGTGATTCACATGTACCTGAGATACAAGATACATGAGAGAGTGGCGAGCGAGGTGAGAGAAAGACGAGGAGGCGAACCAGATTTGCTATGTATCCAGATGCATATGAATGCACTTGGATACAATGTATGTAAAACTAATACACCTAAATTGACCCCATGTATGTATTCGAGATCATGTATTTGGAGACACTAAAATCTAATAGGATACATAATATTACAAATTAGAGTGTATTTAAGTAATTAACTCCTAAACTAATAGGACTCCTAAACTAATAGGATTTAGGTAAGTTACTCGCAAGTTAATCATTACCTAATTACAGTTACAAGCTTAAACTTTCTTCGACACTACATATAAATTTCCATACACTTTCATATAACTACCTTCTCAAAAACTTGAAAAGGGACTTTAACCAATTAAAAGAAATCAACACAAAATTAAAATAAAAAACAAACCAATACTACTAATTGGTTGTTAGAGTATGAAAACACTAACACATATTTCTCAAATAATCCTCATATAAAGTAACAAGTCAATAGATTCTAAGTTTCTAACAACCATTTCCTTGTCAGCTAGTAATTAAGTACAATTCTTATTTTATTTTATGGATCATTTTTTCATTTGATACAATATTTAGAATTATATATTTTTTAAACTTTGATTTAAAACAATTTAAGATATTTGTGTGGTTATAAATTATTTGACTAAAAATAAGTGAGAATTTTAATATTAAATTGTTTCTAACTATAGTAAGAAAATATTCTTTTTTAGAAAGGACTATAGAGAAATGAGTGTCACAAAACATAAGACGGATGATTAAAATTTTGACCAACTAATTAAGATACAAACAACTATGGTGGGCATAAATGTCAAAAAATAACGAACCGAACTAATTTGCTTATTTGATTTTTCAGTTTTCAATTTGGTGTTAGTGTTTGTTTGTCAACAATTCAGTTCTTTTATTTGGCGTTCAGTGTAAGGGTCTCAAACTTTGATCACGAAAGAATCGAACTTTTATGGGAAAATTGTATATAATAGCAAACTATTAATTCAAATTAAATGCTATAAATATACTTTAATTTAATTGTACCCTATAGAAAACTATAGCTATTTTCGTCACTCTCTTTGGTGGAATCTCGCTCGCCACTCTCGTTTGGTGGCAGTCTCGCTCGCCTCTCTCGCTTTTTATACAAATACAAATGTAAAATGAGTTTGTGTTTGTATAAAGCGAGAGGAAATTGTATAAATACATATATTTTCGTTCCCCTCTCTCCCCTCTCCCAGATGTCGCTTGCCACTCTCCCTAATCTCGCTCGCCACCCTTGTCTCTCTCGCTTATACAAACATAAACGAAATGTATAAATTGTGTTTCTATTTGTATAAAACGAGAGAAAATTGTATATACACATGCAAATACATATATTTTCGTCTTATACACTTATAATTATACTATAAATATACTCCCCTGCCCACTTTCTTTTGCCTTTTTCTCTTTCTTATTTTATACAAATTCAAATTGTATATAATTTCTCTCTTTATCGTTTTAGACAATTTGATTTAATTGTATATTTCCTGCCCAAGTCTCTTTTGCCTTTCTCTCTTTCTCATTTTATACAAATTCAAACTATATATAATCGTCTATACACTTATGATTATACAATACAAATATTTTTCTGCCCAAGTCTCTTTTGCCTTTTTCTCTTTCTCGTTTTATACAAATTCACTGTATATAATTTCTCTCTTTCTCGTTTTATACAATCCACTTCAATTCTATATGTATAGCGAATTTTATATATATATATATATTATGCAAATTTTGCTATAACATACAAATATAAATTTTGTGTTTGTTATATGTGAAAGTTGCCCAACTTTTATTATTTCAAATAGAACATATATATAGTTCATAAACAAATCAAAATAGCAACATATAATTTAGATAGTTAAATTCAAATATTAATTCTCAAGAGGAATTCAAACGTATTTTTGTCGGTCTACGTCAAGTAAAGAAACCTGTATCGTCCATGTTTTCCTCGAGCAATAGTTGGATGTACAATGTTATTGACAAGATAAATATGGCCTTTTAAGCATAATAAGTGTTTCATATTTTAGTTTGTCCTTATTTTATTTTTCATTGCGGCCGAAAAATAATTTCAAAAATATCTAATCAAATCGAACCAAAATTGAAGAAATCAAATCGACCTAGTATCAATACTTTTTATTTTCTTCAATATTTTCTTAATAGCACTTACTCTTGCATTTCTTCGAATTGTTTTGAATGTGTTTTTCTAAAGCGGTGGGTCCATTGAAAATTGCCACTTACTACCACAGTGTCACACAATTTCATGAAAATTGCCTACGCCCCTGTTACTACCTCTATATATAGCTTTTGTGTTTTGAAAAATTATGTACACAAACACTAATTCATATCTCCATTACTCCATTTTTATTCAATAATGGATCCAATTAAGCAATCCTCATCACAATTAGTATTTACAGTGAGAAGGCAAAATGCAGAGCTAATTGCTCCAGCAAAGCCAACTCCACGTGAAACAAAATTTCTCTCAGAGACATTGATGATCAAGAAGGTCTTCGATTTCAAATCCCCGTTATTAATTTTTATCGTAATGATTCGGATTATTCTACGGGAGGAAATCATGACCCTGTAAAAGTTATTAAAAAGGCAATAGCTGAAACACTTGTTTTTTACTATCCCTTTGCTGGTCGGCTCCGGGAAGGAAATGGCCGGAAACTGAGGGTGGATTGTACCGGGGAAGGAGTTATGTTCGTGGAGGCGGATGCTGATGTTACACTTGAAGAATTTGGAGATGAACTTCAGCCTCCATTTCCGTGTTTGGAAGAACTCCTTTATGATGTTCCTGGCTCTGCTGAAGTTCTTAATGTTGGGTTTTATTTGCCCTGATTTCTCACCATAAATAGGTTTTTCTTTTAGGAAAAGGTTTTGGATTGACTAATTCTTTTTCTGGTAGGAAAAGGTTTATGACTCTATAAATAGAGGCATGTTCCTTCTAACTTAATCAGCATTCACAATGTAGTCTTAAGGGCTTTGAGAGTTTTGGTTAGGGGGAGAATTTGTGGGTCACAAGTTTGATACGTTATCACTTGTGTGAACCTCCCATGTATTCTGAGTAAATTGATTGAGGTTGTTTCTCTCTGTATTTTGTACTCTCATATTTATAGTGGATTGCTCATCTCCTTTGTGGACGTAGGTCGATTGACCGAACCACGTTAAATCTTTGTGTCTTCGGGTTTATTTCTCGTTTGTCTTCTTACTCGTGGTCTTTCGAGGTTTACTTTGCTAGCTTCCGCGTTACACCTGCTTAATGTTCGGTCCTAACAAGTGGTATCAGAGCCAGATTTAATGATGGAGTCAGGTTCAGTGGTTCGATAATCGATGATTGAACCAGGTTAGAAAGAGGTGTTCATCTTGGCGGGTGTAGTTCTAGCAGCAACCTTTTTGACAGTAATGAAGAATTTTGTTGAGGAAATTGTTTCAGAGAGGTTCTCTGTGTTGAGACATAAATTTTGCGAAGGAAATTATGGAGAGGAGAAGCAAGTTGTTGAAGATTAAGTGAACAAGGTGGACAAATTTATTTTGTCAGAAATTCAGGCCAAGGGGGAGATTTGTTGGGTTTTATTTGCCCTGATTTCTTACCATAAATAGGTTTTCCTTTTAGGAAAAGGTTTTGGATTGACTAATTCTTTTTCTGGTAGGAAAAGGTTTATGACTCTATAAATAGAGGCATGTTCCTTCTAACTTAATCAGCATTCACAATGTAGTCTTAAGGGCTTTGAGAGTTTTGGTTAGGGGGAGAATTTGTGGGTCACAAGTTTGATACGTTATCACTTGTGTGAACCTCCCATGTATTCTGAGTAAATTGATTGAGGTTGTTTCTCTCTGTATTTTGTACTCTCATATTTATAGTGGATTGCTCATCTCCTTTGTGGACGTAGGTCGATTGACCGAACCACGTTAAATCTTTGTGTCTTCGGGTTTATTTCTCGTTTGTCTTCTTACTCGTGGTCTTTCGAGGTTTACTTTGCTAGCTTCCGCGTTACACCTGCTTAATGTTCGGTCCTAACAAGTGGTATCAGAGCCAAATTCAACGATGGAGTCAGGTTCAGTGGTTCGATAATCGATGATTGAACCAGGTTAGAAAGAGGTGTTCATCTTGGCGGGTGTAGTTCTAGCAGCAACCTTTTTGACAGTAATGAAGAATTTTGTTGAGGAAATTGTTTCAGAGAGGTTCTCTGTGTTGAGACATAAATTTTGCGAAGGAGATTATGGAGAGGAGAAGCAAGTTGTTGAAGATTAAGTGAACAAGGTGGACAAATTTATTTTGTCAGAAATTCAGGCCAAGGGGGAGATTTATTGGGTTTTATTTGCTGCCTTACTATCATATTGCTTGTGGTTGTTTGTCTTCTCTTGGTTCAAATCGAGAAGGGAAAGTATAGACTTGGGTATTCTTCCGCTGTTATCCTGTCAGGCATTCTTTGTTAGTGCCTTGTCTTTCCCAACAAAGTGGTATCAGAGCATTGGTTATTGTTGATTGTCGTTTTTTGAATGATGGAGGCAAATATGAGCAAAATGGTGTGTTTAAATGGTAGTAACTATCATATTTGGAAAGGCAAGATGAAAGATCTTCTATTTGTCAAGAAGATGCATTTACCTGTGTTTGCTTCTAATAAGCCTCAGTCTTTGAATGATGAAGAATGGGAATTTGAGCATCTGCAGGTTTGTGGCTATATTAGACAATGGGTTGAAGATAATGTTAGAAATCATATTGTGAATGAGACACATGCCAAAAGTTTGTGGGAAGCTCGAGACACTTTATGCTTCGAAGACTACAAGTTGTTCCTATTGAAACAATTAATGAATATCAGGTATAAAGAGGGCACTCCTATTTCTGATCATATTAATGATTTTCAGGGTGTTCTTGACCAGCTGTCCGAAATGGGTGTAAAGTTTGATGATGAGATACAGGGACTTTGGCTTCTTAATACTCTGCCAGACTCTTGGGAAACTCTTCGAGTTTCTTTGACTAATTCTGCTCCCAGTGGTGTTGTAACCATGGAATATACTAAGAGTGGTGTCTTGAATGAAGAAATGAGAAGAAGATCTCAAGCCTCATCTAGATTGTTGGGTTATCCCACATCGGAAGTGGAAGGGGCTGGTGGTCAATTTATAAGTGTGAGGGAAAGTCTCAACCTTTGAGCTAGCTTTTGGGTTGAGAAGGCCCAAGACCACCCAACATTGGTATCAGAGCCCAGGTTGTCAACAAGTCTCAGCCCACCGGGAGAAACTGGGTTGTCGCTCTCTCCAGCCCAAGACCCGATGTGTGAAGGGGGAGATTGTTGGGTTATCCCACATCGGAAGTGGAAGGGGCTGGTGGTCAATTTATAAGTGTGAGGGAAAGCCTCAACCTTTGAGCTAGCTTTTGGGTTGAGAAGGCCCAAGACCACCCAACACTTAATTCTCCTCTGCTTCTTATTCAGGTACTAATTATATATCGGTTTGAATTTCGAATCCATCAAATTTAAATAGTGAATCCATCTGCCAAGAGTTTAAAATTTACAATACTTGAATGTTTAATTAACGAATATATGGATTAATTATATGCAGGTAACTCGTCTCAAGTGTGGTGGTTTCATTTTCGCACTGCAGTTAAATCACACGATGAGTGATGCAGCCGGTCTTGTCCAATTCATGACTGCGGTTGGTGAAATGGCACGCGGGGCATCTGTTCCGTCTACGCTCCCAGTCTGGTGCAGAGAATTGCTGAACTCCCGTGATCCACCTCGAGTGACTTGCACACACCATGAATACGATGAAGTTCCTGATACAAAGGGTACAATTATCCCATTAGATGATATGGTACACAAATCATTCTTTTTTGGCCCTTCTGAGGTCTCAGCACTTCGTCGATTCATACCTCCTCATTTGCGCAAATCTTCCACTTTTGAATTACTCACATCAGTCCTCTGGCGCTGCCGCACAATTTCCCTAAAACCCGATCCCGAAGAGGAAGTTCGCGTTCTTTGCATTGTGAACGCACGTTCCAAGTTCAATCCACCCTTACCTAATGGCTTCTATGGCAACGCCTTTGCGTTCCCCGTAGCCGTCACGACTGCAGCTAAATTGTGTAAAAATCCATTAGGATATGCACTTGATCTAGTGAAGAAGGCTAAGTCGGACGTGACTGAAGAATACATGAAATCGGTAGCGGATTTGATGGTGATGAAAGGAAGGCCTCATTTCACAGTGGTGCGGACTTATCTTGTGTCGGACGTGACTCGAGCGGGATTTGGAGAAGTAGATTTTGGATGGGGGAAAGCAGTGTATGGTGGACCGGCTAAAGGAGGAGTAGGGGCAATCCCTGGTGTGGCTAGTTTTTACATACCATTTAAAAACAAAAATGGTGAAAATGGAATAGTGGTGCCTGTATGTTTGCCTGCCTTTGCAATGGAAATATTCGTTAGGGAACTCAATGGCATGTTGAAAGCTGAAGATCCATTAGGAAAATACACAAACTATGCCATCATAAAACCAGCACTTTGAGATGTTAATCGTATGCAATATTTTTTTTACCATATATGTTGGTTTTGTAAAGCATTTTAATATTCTTAAATTATGTTAAGAGTGCTTTTTCCAATTCCTTTCCTGCCTGATTACATTTTATTTTGGTGCATTACTTTCTTTTGTCAGTTGATGACAATTGATGCCATCTTTGTTGTCATTTGGCAACGTCTAGGTCATTTATTTCTCACTATTTGCTATTTTACTATCTTCATTTATTATGAAGACAAGAAAATAGAGGGTGTATAAAAGTTAGTAGAAAAAAGAATTCTTATTAATTATGCAGCTTGGAACTTAACTCTTGTCTAGAATTTATTGAGTTATATTTTGTGATTAAGTTGTATCCTAGAGGAAACAAGTCAAGAAGACTATTGTTGAACGGTAAATAATATTTGGTTAGATCGGATCTCCTTAAAAAGAACTAGATATAGGCGTCTCAATCTGAAGAGATTTTAATTTCTTTCATTTTATTTTCAATTATAATTTATAATCTTGTAATTTTCACAAACATTATAGGATGGATCCAAAATGTCTTGGTAAATTAAAGGCCAATAGAGTTTGTTTTATATGCCAAAAAATCTTACATGCAGCTTTGGTATAATTTCTTGTATACATATATATGTCAAGTGGTTTATGAGAATGAAAATATTTAATTGTTACGAATTTGGATGTAAAAAAAATTACTCAAATTCACATGCTCAGAAAAAGTGGCAATTATGTCTCAAAGACCGTTGGAAAATACACATCAACAGTTAGTTCTCGTATTCATGCCCTTAGAAAAAGTAAATTACACAACAAATTAGTGATGTTTAAATAGAAACACTTTTTTTTTGAGTGGGTATAATATTCAAGAAGGAGACGGTCTTATTGAAGTGTCTAAATGAAATTAAAAAGTGTGCAAGTTCAGAAGTCCACTTATGTATTTAACATAATAATATCTATATACTTGAAAAATTATAATAAGTATTACTATTCAAAATAAAATCAATAAAACTATTTAACTCTCGAAATCGTGATAACTTCGTGACATAAAACTAATACTCAAAAAAGTAGTTCGAAAATCCATTTTATAGAAATTTTATATGCAATATGTTAGTTAATTAATTATAATATGTGCTCATGTTTTAAATAATTGACTTGTAAGTGAAATGAGGATAGTACGTAGTATAACAATATTATTGCTCCTATAACTTAAACATTACCTTATTGAAGCCATACAAGCTTTAATCTTTCGTCGACACTATATATAGATTTACATACACTTCCATATAACTACCCTTTCTAAATCTTGAAAAAGAACTATAACCAATTGAAGAAATCAACTTGAAAATAAATAAATAAAATAAGTCATTACTACTAATCGGTTGTTGAGGATGAAAACATTTTTTTTAATTAATACATTAGAATTAGTCAAATTTCAAATCCTCATATAGAGTCAATAAATGCAGCAGTCGTGAAATTGAATTCTCACTGCCATTTTCATGCGTTACTCTTCTTCTCTTTTTTTTTTTTTTTTTTTTTTTTTTTTTTTTTTTTTTTTTTTTTTTTTTTTTTTTTTTTTTTAATTCGAGTTGCAAAAAAATAAGTACTTTCTTGTTTTAAAATATTTATTATATTTTTTTTAAAGTTTATTTTTGTAAAATATCTCTTTTAATTTAGCAATTTTTCAGTTTTATCTATATATTTAAGGTACAAAACTAAATTATATGTTGATTTATTGACATACTTTTAATTCATGTCAAAATATGATAAATAAATTAGAACAAAAGAAGTACTATCTTTTATATTTAATACTCTCAATAATTTAATGAACTTCTCATTCTACCTTAATGAAATAATTTATAGTCACCTACTATTTTTTGTTTTTACTTTGGTTATTTTTATTGCTTTTCTATATATAAGTACTTTTCTTTTTCAATATTTTCATGATAACATTTAACTCTTGCTTATTTTTAAAATTGTTTTGAAAATGATTTTCTAAAGCAAGGGTTCTATTGGAAACAACTATTTACCCCAACCCTCTTCAAACTTAACTTGTTGAACTATTAATTGCTTTTCTATATATAAGTATGTTGTTTTGTGATGATTTACAGTCATATGATTACCTATGATTTATTCTTAGATCATAATTTATATGAGGTAGTTTGATTTTACACAATAGTTTAAAATAAGTCACAATAGTTTGTGGAACTATAAATAATTTATTAATGTTAAAAAATAGATATTTTTAAAATTAAATTATTATTAAACATAAAAAAATATTTTATGCATCAATGATATAAATTGAAATGGAATATAATTTATGTCTAGCTAAGGGCCATTGGATAAAATTAAGATTAACGTAGTAATATAAACTACCTTATTTTAACATGCAAGCAGCCTGTTACTTGCTCTCTATATAGCTTATGCTGTTTGGGAAATTATGTACACAAACACTAATCCAAAATCATCTTCTTCTTCTTTATATCTCGATTACTCCATTTTTATTCAGCAATGGATTCAATTAAGCAATCATCATCACAATTAGTGTTCACAGTGAGAAGGCAAAAAGCAGAGCTAATTGCACCAGCAAAACCAACTCCACGTGAAACTAAATTACTATCAGACATTGATGATCAAGAAGGTCTTCGATTTCAAATCCCCGTTATTAATTTTTATCGTAAAGATTCGGATTATTCTACGGGAGGAAATCATGACCCTGTAAAAGTTATAAAAAAGGCAATAGCTGAAACGCTTGTTTTTTACTATCCGTTTGCTGGTCGGCTCCGAAAAGGAAATGGCCGGAAACTGAGGGTGGATTGTACCAGGGAAGGAGTTATGTGTTGCGTAAGCCGAATATATAGAGAGTGATGGAATCACAACTACTATATCTAAATATAGCTAATTAATAGTAAATGAGACAACAATAATAACAACACCAGAAATTAACGAGGTTCGGCAAACTTTTGTTTTCTTTTGCCTATTCCTCGGACACAACCAACCAATATTTATTTTACTCCAAAAGAGTACAAGTGAAATACTACAAGAGAGAAAGAAGAACAAAAGCCTAAGGAGATGAAAAGACAAGTGAGAGGTGTGTTACAAATGAATTAGGAGCTACCTATTTATAGGAGTAAATTCTTCCTATTGATGTCATTCATGACATCACAATATGTCAAGATTTACCTTGTGAAACCAATTTATTGTTCACCTAAATTTCACCTACAAAAGGTGCTATCTTGACTTTTCTACCAATGAAGAATTATCCTCCTAACTACCATATCTTCTCATTAATCCATTTTTGAATCTTGTCAAATTTAACAAATCTCCACCTTGGCAAGATTCTCCATTTTCAACTTTCTCTCTAACAACAATTTTGATTGTGTCTTCAACCATAATCTTCAATGTTCAATAATGTTGATCAAGTTCAAACAATGTTGAAACTTGACCGCAGTCACCACTTTTGTCAACATATCGGCAGGATTATCCGTAGTATGAATTTTCTGCATTATGACTCCACCATCTTCTATGATCTCTCGTATGAAATGATATCGGACGTCAATGTGCTTCGTCCTTGCATGATAAACTTGGTTCTTTGCTAATTGAATAGCACTCTGACTATCACAAAATATTGTGATTCCTTCTTGTACAATACCAACCTCTCTAAGCAATCCTTGAAGCCAAATTGCTTCCTTCGCAGCCTCTGTAATTGCCATGTACTCTGCCTCAGTGGTAGACAAAGCAACTGTTGACTGCAAAGTAGACTTCCAACTAACTGGTGCATTTGCAATAGTGAAAACATAACCAGTAGTTGATCTTCGTTTGTCCAAATCACCTGCATAATCTGAGTCACAATATCCAAAAAGATATTGACTATCTTTCTGTTCGAAAACCAAAACAACATCTACAGTATTATGAATATACCGTAGAATCCATTTTACAACCTGCCAATGATCCTTTCCAGGATTGTGCATGTACCTGCTTACAACTCCAACAGCGTGTGAAATATCTGGCCTTGTGCAAACCATTGCATACATCAAGCTACCAATAGCATTCGCGTATGGTACTCTTGACATATATTCTCGTTCATCTTCATTCTTAGGTGACATAACATCTAAGCTTAAAATGAGGAGCAAGCGGAGTGCTAATCGATTTCGTTTTTTCATTCATATCGAATCGCTTTAGTACTCTCTTCAAATATTCTTTCTGAGATAAATAGAGTTTCTTTGAATGTCTATCTCTTTTTATCTCCATGCCAAGAATCTTCTTTGCCTCACCCAAATCCTTCATCTCAAACTCCTTTCTTAGTTGAATCTTTAGCTTCTCAATTTCCTCTTGACTTTTAGAAGCTATCAACATATCATCAACATATAGGAGAAAATATATAAAGGAATTATCTTCAAGTTTGCGCAAATACACACAATGATCGTATTTGCTTCTTATGTACCTTTGCTGCAACATAAACTTGTCAAATCGTTTGTACCATTGTCTAGAAGATTATTTCAATCCGTACAATGATTTTTCAAGTTTGCACACCATATTTTCTTTTCCATCAACTTTGAATCCTTCTGGCTGAGTCATATAGATTTTCTCTTCCAAGTCTCCATGTAAAAAAGCAGTTTTTACATCCAACTGAACTAGTTTCAAATTCAACTGTGCTACCAAAGCCAACAAAACTCTAATGGAGGAGTGTTTCACAACTGGAGAAAATACCTCATTATAATCAATTCCCTCCTTTTGAGCATATCCTTTGGCCACCAATCTTGCTTTGTAGCGAACATCTTCTTGGTTAGGAAATCCCTCTTTCTTTGCAAATACCCATTTGCACCCAATTGCTTTCTTGCCCTCTGGGAGATTGGCCAATCTCCATGTATGATTCTGATAAAGGGATTGCATTTCTTCATCCATGGCATTCCTCCACTTATCTTCTTGTGAACTTTGGACTGCGTCTTTATAAGTGGTAGGAATGTCATCGGCTGCAATTGAGTTAGCACAAGCCACCATATCTGTGAGTCGAGCAGGTTTTCTTATTGTCCTTTTTGGCTTGCTCGTTGCTATTGATTCAAGTTGTGGTTGAGGTTCTTGAGATGGAACCTCCTCTTCGACTGGCTCTCCTTCAAGAGGAAAATCTTCTGTTGTTTCCTTGTTTGATCCCTGTGTTGGGAAAATTATCTTTCCCTCAAACTCCACCTGCTTTGAAGCACCATCAATTTGTTTGGCTTCTTCAAGTGTTACCTTATTTGTCAAGGCAGATTCATCAAAGGTAACATCCCTGCTGAAAATAACTTTTCTTGTCTCTGGACACCATAAACGGTATCCTTTGACTCCAGAAGTAATTCCCATAAATAAAGCTTTCTTTGCTCTTGGGTCCAATTTTGACTCTCTTACATGATAATATGCAATGGATCCAAATACATATAAAGAACCATAATCTTCAGCAGGTTTTCCATACCATTTTTCAAATAGTGTCTTCCCACCAATAGCAGCTGTTGGTAGACGATTAATGAGGTGGCACGCATATGTTATTACCTCAGCCCAAAATTCTTTGCCCAAGCCAGCATTGGACAACATACACTGAACTTTCTCCAACAAAGTTCGGTTCATGCGTTCTGCCACTCTATTGTATTGTGGTGTATTTCTGATGGTGAAATGTCTGACGATGCCATTTTCCTCACAAAATTTTCTGAAAAAAATCATTTTTGTATTCGCCACCATTGTCTGTGCGAAGACACTTGATCTTTCTGTCACTTTGAGTTTCTATCATCGCCTTCCATTTGAGAAAAATTTCCAATACTTCATCTTTTGTTTTTATCGTATACACCCACAATCTTCGAGAAAAGTCATCAACAAAGATTACAAAATAGTGTTTCCCACCTAATAAAGGTGTTTTGGAAGCACCCCAAACATCCGAATGAACATAATCCAAAATACCTTTAGTATTATGGATAGCTGTTCCAAATTTAACCCTTGTTTGCTTTCCTTGATACAATGCTCACAAAACTCCAAGTTGCAAGTTTTTACTCCTTTTAGCAATCTTTGATCTGATAAAGTTTTCAAGGATTTTCCTCCAGCATGTCCCAAGCGCATATGCCACAGCTTGGTCATTTCTGCCTCATTCTCATCATTGGATGTTGTTGCCGCTGTCCCAATAACTGTACTACCTTGATAGTGGTACATGTTATTATTTCTTTGAATTGCCTTCATTACCACCAGTGCACCAGAGCATATTCTCATCACGCCATTATCTGCAATGACTTTGAACCCCTTTGATTCTAGGGCTCCTACAGAAATGAGATTTTTCTTCAAATCTGGTACATATCGAACATCTGTTAATGTTCTACTTAATCCATCATGGTTCCTTAATCGGATTGAACCAACACCATATGCGGAAAGAGAATTATTGTTTGCAGTGTGAATAACTCCATATTCTCCTTCTTGTAAATCAATAAACTAGTCCCGTTTGGGATACATATGATAACTACAAGCTGAGTCCATTAACCATACATCAGATAATTTGGATGGATCTGTTGTAACTAGTGAGTAATCAGAGTCATCAATCAGCCACATTTGAATCCATGACAGCCTTCCCATTATTTGGTTTGACTTTGCTATTCAACTTTGGGCAGTCTTTCTTCCAATGCCCTTTTTCTCGGCAAAAGGCACATTAATCTTTGCTAAGTCTGGATCTTGAACTGGATCTCCCTTTCTTCATTCTCATATGATTTTGAGAACGACCTCTCGCAACCAGTGCTTCTGCTTCTCCGTCTTTTTGTTTTTCTCTCTTTCTTTGTTCATAACTGTATAAGGCAGAACAAACTTTTTTTAGAGATACTTCATCATTCCCATGCAGTAGAGTCGCTTTAAGATGCTCGAACTTATCGGGAAGTGAACTTAACAACATTAAGGACATATCTCCATCCGTAAAAGTCACGTCCATACTCCACAAATCTGTCGCCAACTTATTAAAGCTGGTGATATGATCATTCATTGTGCTACCAGGAATATAAGTGAAGCGTAACAGTCTTCTTTTCATGTAAAGTTTATTTTGACTGTTTTTCTTCAAGAATTTCTCCTCCAATGAATTCCATAATTTATTTGCAGATGTTTTCCTCGTGTATGGATACTTTTGTTCTCTTGCAAGGTAAGATCGAATGGTACCACAGGCAACACGATTGATAATCTTTCAATCTTGTTCTCCTACACCGTCTGGTTTCTTTTCTTCTATGGCAATATCTAGCCTTTGTTGAAAAAGAACATCAAGGACCTCGCCTTGCCACATTCCGAAATGTCCTGACCCGTCAAAAATTTCAACTGCAAATTTTGCATTTGACACAATTCTTGTCATAAGCGAAGATGCCAATGATGACGTATATTGACACTCGATGTGGACTCGTCATTTTTCTTGTCTCCCATTTTACTACAAGTACTATTTACTAGCTAACAATGCAATGAGCAAAGTAAATCTTTTTCTGATGTGGAAGTTCAGACTATGCTGCAACCACAGAGCATACTCAGATAATACCTTGGCTCTGATATCAATTGTTGCGGAAGCCGAATATATAGAGAGTGATGAAATCACAACTACTATATCTAAATATAGCTAATTAATAGTAAATGAGACAACAATAATAACAACACCAGAAATTAACGAGGTTCGGCAAACTTTTGTTTTCTTTTGCCTATTCCTCGGACACAACCAACCAATATTTATTTCACTCCAAAAGAGTACAAGTGAAATACTACAAGAGAGAAAGAAGAACAAATGTCTTAGGAGATGAGAAGGCAAGTGAGAGGTGTGTTACAAATGAATTAGGAGCTACCTATTTATAGGAGTAAATTCTTTCTATTGATGTCATCCATGACATCACAATATGTCAAAATGTCAAAATTTACCTTGTGAAACCAATTTATTGTTCACCTAAATTTCACCTACAAAAGGTGCTATCTTAACTTTTCTACCAATGAAGAATTATCCTCCTAACGACCATATCTTCTCATTAATCCATTTTTGAATCTTGTCAAATTTAACATTATGTTCGTGGAGGCGGATGCTGATGTTACGCTTGAACAATATGGAGATGAACTTAAGCCTCCATTTCCGTGTTTGGAAGAGCTCCTTTATGATGTTCCTGGCTATGCTGGAGTTCTTAACTGTCCTCTGCTTCTAATTCAGGTAGTTATTTCTCTCGATGTTAAATTTTGAATCCACTTATTAACGCGTCGAGACAAATTTTTTTTTTGGGTTAATTTTCTATATTTGATTGTTAATTAATGAATATGTCAATGAATTATATGCGGGTAACTCGTCTGAAGTGTGGTAGTTTCATATTTGCAGTGCGATTAAACCACACGATGAGTGATGCGACCGGTCTTGTTGAATTTATGACTGCAGTTGGCGAAATGGCACGCGGGGCATCTGCTCCATCTACACTCCCAGTCTGGTGCAGGGAATTGCTAAATGCGCGAAACCCGCCTCGAGTGACATGCACACACCATGAATACGATGAAGTTCCTGATACAAAGGGTACAATTTTCCCATTAGATGATATGGTTCACAAATCATTCTTTTTTGGCCCTTTTAAAGTCTCAGCACTTCGTCGATTCATCCCTCCTCATTTGCGCAAATGTTCCACTTTTGAACTACTCACATCAGTAATCTGGCGCTGTCGAACATTTTCTCTAAAACCAGATCCTGAAGAGGAAGTTCGCGTACTTTGCCTTGTCAATGCGCGTTTCAAGTTCAATCCACCTTTGCCTAATAGCTTTTACGGCAATGCCTTTGCGTTCCCCGTAGCAGTTGCGACCGCGGAGAAATTGGTCAAAAATCCACTAGGATATGCACTTGGGCTAGTGAAGAAGGCTAAGTCGGACGTGACGGAAGAATACATGAAATCTGTAGCGGATTTAATGGTGATGAAAGGGAGGCCTCATTTCGCTGTGGTTCGTACTTATCTGGTGTCAGACGTTACTCGAGCAGGATTCGAAGAAGTAGATTTTGGATGGGTAAGCGGGTGTATGGTGGACCAGCTAAAGGAGGAGTAGGACCTTTTCCTGGTATGGCTAGTTTTTACATACCATTTAGAAACAAGAATGGTGAAAATGGGATTGTGGTTCCTATGTGTTTACCTGCCTTTGCAATGGAAATATTTGTCAAAGAGATCGAACGCATGTTGAAAGGTGATGATAATCCCTTAGTTAACACAATTATGCCATAATCAAACCTGCATTGTGAATTGTTAATTAGACAATTAAAGACTATACATATATTTTGTCTTACATTCCAAATCTTGTTACATATAGTCAATTTTATCCATGTTCATGTTGGTTTTGACGGTTTCTAACAATTGCTGCTTTTTGCCTTGTATATAAAAAGAAGAAGAATATTTGCTTGACAGTCTACCAAACAAAACTTTAGCTCAATTAGCAATTCGTTAATAATGAATAATTTTAAAACCCTAAAAATTATGTTTCTACCAAAGTATAAATGATGAATAATTTTAAGCCTAAATCAATGTTTGTACGAAGTATAATGTGAGAAGTATATTTGAACAAAAAAATATAAAAAATAATTTGTGATAATAAAGAAATATATTTGACCCTTTTTCTTTGTTGATAGTGGGGTTCACCCCTCATTCCTTAGTACTACACCATCAATTAATAGAGGTTCACAAATTAATTAACTTATATATTTAGAGCTCGTTTAGATTGACTTAAAAAAGAATATTACTAGCTTTTAAGTTTGAAAAAAATAAAAAGATCAAATGTATGACTTTTAAGTAAAAGAATGAAAGTAGGGCAAACCTTTTCTTTTTTTAATTTTCTTTTTGTAAAGTCATTTAAAACTTATTTAAAAATGACTTAAAATAAATTTGATCAACTTTTAAGTCAATCTAATCAGAGTTCTATTAATTTATTTTAACATAAATATAAAGCCTACAAAAAAGCTACTTAATTTATCTGGACGCACAATCACCCACTTAGCTCCGTAGGGGTGGATATAAATACCAAAAGATCGAATCGAATCGAACTATTTCAATTCTTCGGTGTCGAATCTTTGATGTTTCGATTCGATATCGATTCTTTATTTTCAAAACTTTGATTTTCGGTTTGAAATTCGGTGTAAGGGTCCCAAAATATTAGTGCATCAAAGAATCGAAACTTTATTAAATAAATTAAAAATATTTAAATTATATTTTTTAATAATACTTATATATTTTAACTCAAAATATTTACCTGGCATATTTCAATTTTCAACTTTACCTGGGTCCTAGCCCATTTCAATTTTTAAATAGCAAAAATCTAAATGACAAAACAGTAAAGTTAAAATCTAAACTCCATGTCCATATTTTTTTTCATAGATAAATAATATATCATATGCTTTGACAGAGATTATATTTTCAACCCCCACGAAAGTCTTGAAACAGAAACAAAATTTGAATTCTTCCAGTTAAAAAATCATATATGCTATGTCTTCTTAATTATAAATTAAACACATGAAACTCTTAACACTTTATCATATTCCCTTTTTATTTTTATTCACATTGATAAATCAATTTAAAAACATCAAACTAAATTGAACCGAATCGATCTAGTTTGGTATGAAATATGATGCACACTTTTCTAAAATCGAATATCAAAAAATCAAACTAAAATTTAATTAAATCGAATCAAAGAATCGAACGTCCATCCGCTCACGGAGCCCTATTTGACGGGTAAATAAACAAAAAGAGAAAAGAAAAACAAAAATGAAAAGAGCGCATTGCTTTCCGCCAGCGTCGCAAATTCAAAATTCAAAAAGGTGGGAAATCACAAATCACTTTTCCCAATCTGAACGGCAACCAGAAGCTCCCATTCTTCTCACCGCTCTCTAACCGGGAACTTCCACCAGCGCACACACCACTTCTCAGGTTCACTTCTCGTAACGTGTAAGTCTACTAGATCTATAAATTGACGACTGCAATGGCGGAAATCCTAAGCCCTAATCCCAAACTGAAAGGTCCAGGTCCATTTTCTCCGACAAAATTCGTCTTGGGCTCTAATGACGACAAGCTCGAACGCGCTCAAGCACGCGCCGCCCGTGCTGCAGTCATCCGTCGTAAGCCCATCCCTGTTGCGCCTCCTCCATCTGAAGATCCTTGTCTTGACAAGGAGCAGATTCTCGAACTCTTCCAGAATTGCATCAAACTCGCCAGTGAAAATGTATCACTTCTGCTGTTTTTCACTTGTTTTTTAGTTTCTCATGTGTGAATAGTGATCTGTTTTTTGATTGTGCTGTTGGTGAGATTTTGAATTACTTTTGAACTACTATTGGATACAGAAAATTAATCAGAAGAATACTTGGGAGCTAGGTCTAATTGATCATCTATGTGAGATAGTTAAAGTTGAACAAGAGAATGATTCCGAGACCAACTTCCAGAAGGTAATTTCTTATAAAATTTTAATTTCTGGTTACAGATATTCATCAGCTGTTTAACTGTCTTAGAAATTTATTGAAGCATGTCTATGAAGCATTTTCTCCAATTAAGCATAATCTCTTTATGTTATCATTGGAAACTCATGGGGTTGGGTTTGATCCTTCAAACTTATGTATGAAAGCCGGCTTAAATATGTTTCTATGATGCTCCCTTGCGTCTCCTACACGAAGAATACAAGGCCAATTGGTACGATGTCATCCCATTACATGTGTAACCTAGTAACTGCAAACCATGCTAACCTTAAGATCATAGCTCATTCTGATGTTGCAGTCACAAACATCCTATTCTTACATATTTGTTGCTACTTGTAATTTCATGATTTAGGCAAGTTGTACTCTTGAGGCTGGAGTTAAGATTTATTCAATGAGGGTGGACTCAGTACATTCAGAGGCATATAAAGTTCTTGGAGGAATCAATCGTGTTGGTAATGCAAATGAACAAGGTAGGTTTTGATTTGTGTAAACAATGAACTCTTTATTTGATTTCTGGCAAGGTAATGCCTTGTCAAGACAATTACACATCATTGCCAGCTTTCCTTAAACTTATTTGTTGGGAGGTTTTTTTTGTTCTCTTTAATCAATTTCATTTAGACACTTGATCCATTAATTACGTCTCTTTCTAGTTTGAATCATCCCTGAAGAATACTTTTGTCTATCAGAATTTATTTCCTCTTTTATAATTTATTTTAAAGTTCCGTGCTTTATCAAGCCAAGACATTCAAAATATTGGAATGAATCTTTATCTTTTTCTTTCTTTGAATATAATTATTATGATTCCAAATATTTCTCAACCTTGTTTGCTCTCCTCACTTCCTATTTGCTTTCTTCTTGGGTGTGTGCTGACTGTTTCCTGAGCCACACACAGACTTGATGTTTTTATACTTATGCCTCTTTATTATTTTACTTGTATGCTAGATCCTTCTGCAGAGGGTGCTAATGCTGAAAATGACCAGCAGGAAGGCCATATCAGAAAAGAGCAAGATAGAAAGGTTTACACTCTTCCTCTATTTAAGAGATAACAAATGCAGAATATTTTTCTGTTCCTAAACTAATTTGAGTGGCAATTGCAGTTATCGCCTTTATCAACACTGGAGTCATCATTTGATTCTCTCAACGTGAAGAAATTTGATGGTATACACACTTTTCTTTGATACTTGCCTCTTCGTCTGAGTTTATCCTTTAGTGGTTTTGTAAACGGTTAAACTGTCTTTTGCAGCTGCTTTTGCTGTAGATCCTCTTTATCATCAGACATCAGCTCAGTTTGATGAAGGTGGTGCAAAGGGTCTTTTATTGAATAACCTAGGAATCTATGGTAATTGCCGTGTCTTTTTTGATTCGTTCGAGATACCTGGGAAATCAGTACCAGAAGCAGTTCGGCATGATAGAACAGACTCCATTGATGTATCTTTTGCTAAAGGTTTGTGTCTTGGAATATTATGTGGTTTTGGGTTCTTATTCCTTTTAGATGCTGGAAGCTTTTGGATGTGAGCAACTATCAATTGATTGTTATAACCTTTTCTGTAAGTATAGATTGTGTTGAAGAAATGGTGTTGAATATGCCGAAGAAGGACGAGATATCACCCAGTCTGAGGCATATAATTTGTCAATTTAGTGGAAAGATGCCGCTGCCAGCTGAAACAGATTTTTCTGACCAGATTTCACCAGAACAAAATTCTGAACCGTTTGGCCCAGATGTGGATGATGATGCATTTGACAATTGTGGAGCCTGGCCGATGGATCATGATGATGGAATAAGTTTGTCGGAACAAGGCTCTCATGATGTTGATCAAATTTCATCAAACCAACAGGAGGTGGCAAAGAACACTTATTTATTTTCGCCTTCAACTCTAATTTGTAATATAGGCCCTTGAAAAGAGAACATTAAAACTTGGTATTTCTTTGTGCTTTGTCTTGCAGGACAGTCAGCCATTTACTTTTCCTGATGCTGAGGATGATGACAGATCTGAGAGAGTTGATGATTACTTGTTTTTAAGTTTAGGATTTTCTTCAAAGCACAATTCCTGGGCTGGTCCTGATCATTGGAAGTACCGGAAGGTGAAAGGTAAGCTTCCATAGGACTTCTGGGAGGAACTTTAACTTTTCCAATCGTTTTCTGTCTCCAGTCATGGGAGAAATCTGTAGAAGTTTGAAATTTCTTTGGTGTTTGACATGTCATCAACATTGACAGTTTCAGAGGATCCTTCCAATGAAGATGGATCACCAGTAAAGACTAAGAAAACGAAGAGCAGAAAAGCAGAACCTGAAATTGATTTCACGAAAGCACTGGACACTGATCTATTGCATGTCTTTGCTCCTCCAAAGAATCCCAAATCACTACTCCTTCCAGCAAATAGAACACTGTGTAACAGATTACTTCCAGAAGATTGTCATTATCAACCTGAGAATCTTGTGAAGCTGTTTCTCCGACCCAATGTCACGGTAACTCTAGTCACTTTGATGAGTTTGTTATTTGCTGACTACCTTAAAAATACATTCTGATTGCCTGTATTCTCTTGCCTTAGTGCCTTGGAAGGAGAGGAAAGCAAATCCCAGGTGAGCTAACGTTTATGGCCATCAACTGTTAAAACTTTGTACTTGGACATAATTATGGATATGTATAACATTTATGAGTGATAGATTCTGTTTTACAGTTGATTTTTAACTGCAAATGTTAAATTTGAATTCAAATGCATTTTTTGCTAGGTCATCTTACCTACTAGAGCAGTGGCACTAGTGTGGCTTAACAAAAATGACAACTAAGTGCTTTAAATGATTTCATCTGCTTTTGAGTTGAATTTAGAAGAGTCCTTGCGCTGATGTCTTTTGTAAAGCCTACTTTCCCTATATATGAATGCTCTCTATTGGCTTCTTGACCATTTTATATGTTTTGTCTTCTACTGCAGTCCTGCCTATAGAAATAACGTACTCGTGTTGCTGATTATTTACCAGTTTTCATAAGAAATAGGAATGTCACGTATTGTGACAGATGAAACAATTGTTATTATGTGACTTGAGTTGTCTGGTTCTTTGTGTAGATGAAGCTGGTCAACAAAGTGAAGATTTTGGAGCTATGCCATCTTGGGATGACGATGGTGGATTTCCTGAGGCTTTTGATGATGGCAACACATTTAGTGATGTGGAGGAATCAAGTACACTTGTCTCTCAACCCCGCCAGGTTTGTTCCTGTTTGCATATCTTGACTATATATATTGGTGGTTCTGCAATCTCGATTCCTCCTAGTGTAACTTCCAACGCTTAGGCCAACAATTGATCAAGCATGATTTATACAATTTAGTGAGATCTCCTGCAGAACTATGATCAAAACATTTATCAACATGTACTTAACCAGTTACTACCAAATATTATCTTATGAGTACCAAGCACTTCAAACCCTGTCACTGATTTTTGCCTTTAAGAAATTTGCACCTTTAGCTGTTCTTTCAAGGTTTTGCTGTACCTGTTTCTTTATTTATTTTTTCTTTTGGCTCTTTGGTACTACCGTTAATAAGTCATTATTTACGTTGAAAAGAAAATATACTTCATCGAGGACTTTTGCAGCACTAATAAGTATTAGTTCCTTTATTTCTTTAGGCAAACGTAAGAGAAGAAACTTCAAATTGTGTTATCTGTCACTCAATATGTGGGAGTAAAAATGTCAAATGCTCATGTTGCTTGCTTAATGGAAACTTAATTCCAACAGAAATCTTTCTTTGCACAGTTACTAGGAGATGTTTGTTCCTCTGTAGAATTTGCTAGATGAAGGGCTTCTTTTGAAGCAAACTGAAACATCTAGTGACCTTGTCTGAAATTACAGGTAAACAAGATTGAAGTCCAGTATGATAAAACATCCAAACAAGTAGATGTTCAAGCACTTAAGGAAACACTTTGGGAACAATTGAATCAAACATCAGTTGAGGTGAGTTCAAACTTCTTATTCCACTGGTAGTGTGTTCTACTTCTTGCTAGTGGATTTATGCATTTTTTCCATGTAGAATATTCTCTAATATACAACAAATTTAGAATTCATGCTTATCACCATGCCGAGTGATAGTGCCACATCAAATGATAAGGAGAGTATTATTTACTATTTTGCCATAGATTTTGGTTCGAAAATTTAAAATAATATTTGTAGATTATTTCAAGTAACTATTTATTTATCAAATTGACCGACTATTTCAACTTCAAATTTGAAGTTGGAGTTTTTTAAGTTTTTCATTCAACTTGTAACTATGAAACTTTCAGCTTGTTTTCATGTCCAAATAGAAATTCTAATCTCCAAATACCCCTTTTTCAACTTCAACTTCAACTTCAAATACAACTTTTTTATAATCTCAATCAGATCATGTCCGAACACCTACTTAGGTTTACCAGGGATTATTAAGGTCAAACATTTGACCTTTTTGCTCTTCTTAAATAGTTGCAAGGACATAAGTGATTCATCTTTTTTTCCTCATTCAGTAGTATAATATAGTTGACAAGTGAATATTCGTTTATCTTAGTTGGATATGCAGTTTGGAACTAAATGATTACATTTTATATGGCAGCTATCGATCCGACGCTAAACATAATTTGACTTGTATATCATTTAAACAATAAAAGGGTTTGTTAAAGCAATAGTAAGAAAGTCTGATAAGGTCTAAATTTTGATTGATCAAATATCTAGAAAATTTACATACTTGATTTACTCTAGGATCCAACTTAAATCCTTCAAAAGGATGGGAAGGTGTAAAGCAAATGAATATAACTGCATAGTCATTAATGAGATTATAAATGAACAACTCCCTCCGTTTCAAAAGGGATGACCTAGTTTGACTTGGAACGGAGTTTAAGAAAAGAAAGAAGACTTTTTAATCTTGTGGTTCTAAATTAAAGTTATGTCAAATGTACCAAAATGTCATATAATCTTGTGGTCTTAAATATGTCACGTGGAAAGTTAAAGTTAAAGTGTTGCCAAAAAAAGAAAGGGGTCATTCTTTTTGAAACAAATTACAAAAGGAAATATGGACATTCTTTTTTAAACGGAGGGAATACTAAATTGGCTGACTTTATGACAATTTCTTTAGTCAATCTTATTTAATTGATGTGGTTAAAGACTCCCTTTGTTAAGCAGTTCCTCCAGGGTTGTTCTCTTATCATTGATCAGCATAACATTCTAATTGACGGGGCTTTATCCATTTACCTTTTAGCATGTTTATCAGACATCTATATCCTGAATGATTCATATCATAATGTGCAGGAAGAAGGTGCATCTTTCAAGCACATCTTGGCTGCTTTTCCAAACGAATGCAAAGCATCAACATCCGTTGATGCTATATCTCCTCATTTATGCTTTATTTGCTTACTGCATCTTGCTAATGAACATGGATTACGGATACAAGGTTGTCACAGCTTGGATGATCTTTGTATACAACTTGAAACTCACGAACGGTCTTCCTAATGCTGTGGCCTAAGTCATTTATTTTTTCAGCTTTTGGATTTCTTACTGTAATGTATATTCACTTGTAGATTGGCCATTCAAGCATATGCTGCTTGTGGTGGATCCTGTCTTCTGTAGTGCTTTGTAGGTTAGTTAATTCGTGTAAATTATCAGATATTGTCAACAGTTGGCTTTTGAATTGTTGTCAATTTGCAGGCTTTTGCTCATATTGTACTTACTACATTTATTTTGCTAATTAGATTGACGGAGCCAGGTATTTGTGCTTATGCCTTTTTGTACGCTAAATAAAACATAGATAACTGAATCTTTTCAATGTAGATGTAGAAAAATTTAGTTCAGTTTCTGTTGAGCTTTTGATATGTTTTTTTATAGGCCCAAATAGAGCAAGTATTACAAAGCGGTTGATGAAGCCATTGGCACTTGAATTATGTTTTGTTTGAACTGCATACTTGAACATATTTTTATTAGACGTTTTTGTGTGTATATATTCACATTTGAACTCTTCACTTCCATAGCTCGGGGGTAAAATAGTCTTGATAAAGATACTTCAGATTAAAAGTTGTAAGAACTTGAGCTACTACATCTGACATAGACGTCCCACGTCCTTAGAAACCTATTTGGACCACCTATCTTAGATAGAAAACTATGGGACCTATTGCAACCTGTCCTTATAAAAGGGTTTTGCAAGCGATTACTCGACATGACTTAGATCTATCCAGTCTTTGAAGGAATGTTTATTACATAGATAACTACATTACTTAAAATATGTCTTTTTTAAGTATATGTAGTCTCAGTAAGTTGTAAAATTTTAGGTCTATGTCAATTAAGTTTTGATGTGTATAAATAGAGGAAATGACATGTTTTATATGATTAATTTAACTAGTATACAAATTTGAGAATACACATAAAAGTTTGTCTTTTTCAAAATGTAGACCAAAAGTGTCTGATATCAATATTTTATGATGTGCTCATTTGAAGCAAACATAATTCAAATATCTAAATGAAATTATCGACGAATTTAAGAAATTTTTGATGTATTAAACCAAACTTGTATTAGGTTCATCACAGTCATATATGCATGTGCCTATGAAAACAAAAGCATCTAAAGGAAAAAATGTGAGTCCGACTCTTCAATCGAAATAAAAGACTGTCGTGTACGTATCGAATGGGAAAACACAAGCTTAACACGTCTCTTTTTTATGAATCCTTAGCCTAAAGGGCAAAAAAAGTTGATAAAAATTCTAAAAGGGTATATAAAAAAACTTTCTAATCAAAAGATAAAATCGCTACATCAGTAGCGATTTATTTTGCCGGCGTTAAGAAAAATCTAGGAGCGATTTATCGACCTTTTTTTTTTTTAACAAATTGCTGCCAAGGCAGCGATTTTAGTTTTTTATTTTTTAATTGTGTATTTTAAATCGCTGTATTTGCAGCGATTTTAGTGATTTTTTTTTTTAAATTATGAATTGTAAATCGCTGCCTTTACAGCAATTTTACTTAATTTTTTTAAAATAGTAAATCGCTGCCTTTGCAGCGATTTTAGTTAATTATTTTTTTTAAAAAAAAATTGTCAATTGTAAATCGCTTCCTTTGCAGCGATTTTATTGATTTTTTTAAAAAAATATTTTCCACCAAAAATCGCTGCGATTAAATTTTTTTAAAAGTAAAATCGCTGCAACGGCAGCGATTTACAACACAATTTTTTTTTAAAAAAAAAAATTTAATCACACAATTCATAAATTTTTACAACACAATTCATAAATTTACAACACAACACATTTGGCAGCGATTTGTTAAAAAAAAAAACTTAAAAAAAAACAGTAACAAAAATCGCTGCAAAGGCAGCTATTTCAAAATAAAAATAAAAATTGAACAATATCGCAGCGAATTTTCACAACGCCGACAAAATAAATCGCTACTCACGTATGAATTTTACCATTTTGGCTAGATAGTTTTTTGATACATCATTTTTGAATTTTTGTCAATTTTTTTTTTACGCTTTAGGCTCCGACTCTCTTTTTTATCATCTATCGTACATAAATATTATTTTTTATTTGGTCTCAACTGACATCTATATTTTTCAAAGTAGACAGTTAAACTTGTATAAAATTGAACTAGTAAACACACATATCCTACATGACAATATGCATGAAACTCCACGTAGGGTGCGAAATTGTCATATACAACGCGTGTAAGACATATGTGTCTACATGTTCAATTCTATACGAATTTAGTATCTACTTATGTGCCGTCAAAATTAAAAGAAAGAAATATCTACCGACCTAACTTAAAAACATATTTATGTGTTATGTCAAAAATTTATCGAATTGTACATTCCAATGAAATCTTCCAGGTTTCTTTATTTACTAGTGATGAATCTAAGATAATTTAATAAATTCTTAACCACATGCATATGCTTGTGATCTGTGGCAATAATTAAGTGCAAGAGACACCCCAATAATTGAATTGAACAAATTTACTGATCTGAAAGTAAGGCGTGAATTACGTAAAGAGTCAACTCATACACAAAACTATAATATGTCCAACAACAATTAATTCATCAAATTCGATACGATCCAAATTAATTCATCCTAATGCCTGATTTGTATGTGATGATTTGAAATCGAATTAATTTAGAGTTAATAATATTATTTAAATATGTGATTTTGAATATGTTGTTTTTTCTCAATTTATGAAAATTATCATAACTTTTCAATCTTATATAATCTCACCAAAATGCAATACACAAAGCACTGAAATATCGGCGGTCCATTAATAAATTATATATATATATATATATATATATATATATGTTTCTTTTATAAATAAATATTTATGATATGTTATTATATATATTTGTAATATAATTTTTTCACATGTTTCAACAATTATAAATCACGTTGAGTTTAGTTTTTTTTTTTAGTTAAAATAATAGATTATTTTTGTAAATTATAAACTTATAAGTCAAGTTATATATATTTATTTTTAAAAAAAAAAATAATCACAACTTGGAATTTTAAACAATATTTTAAGGAGAATTTTAAATTTTAATGTGATCTGAATCTTTTTAAAAATATTTTTGTTAAATTCTGTTTTTAACCCCCTCATTAGGGGCTCCAATCTTTTTACGGGTTGGAAGTGAAGAACCTTTACCATCGGAACAACTTTCTCCTTTTGAAATTGAAATTAAAATTAAAATTATGTTCACATTTCACAGTGAAATGTGAGGGCACTGTTCATCTAAGCAACTCTATTTAAAAGTAAGGTTGAAATTATGTTCACGTTGAGACACAACTTTTTTAAGAATATATATGCATCATTTTGATCATCAAACCATAAGAAAATTACATTAAATTAGTCATTATTATTATTGCTTTTTTCTATTCTCCTTTAGTTTTTTCCTCCAATAGCCTTAACCTGTGAGCCATAAAAAAAAACAAAAAACTGAACTGTATGATAAAAGTGTATTAAAATTTAACCAAAAAAACTGAATTTCAGTTCACATTATTCTGAAGTTTGAACCCAAAATAATGTTTTGCACATTGTACCATGAAGATTGAACACAAAAGAAGCAGGTCTCCTACCACCTTTTAATTTTGTGATTACATATTAGTACTACATTAAAATTCCTGGCTATGATTTAAACAATCTCAAAGGTACCCAAATATGACTTGTAGTATTTTATTTTTTTATAATTTTCAAATATATAAATTTTATTTTTAAAAAATCTGAAAATTATTTATCCAATTACTTTCATAAGTGAAAACAACAAAAATATAACTTTAATTAACAATATATGCACACACTTCTTTTTAATTATAAAGATAATTTTTAAATTACAAACATAACAAAAACTGATTTTTCGAGTTTTATTATAATGAACTTAGTATTAAATTTTTCCTTCATTTTTTGGGGTTATGTGCATAATTTACGTTTATGATAATTATACACTTTAATTGTTACGCGTTATCTTCTGTTTTCATTATTATTTTTATCACATGTAAGTAAAGAAGATTTTTTACCGTATCCTACCAACACTATTTTCCAAATAGCATTAATTCTTGTTGCATGTGCAAATAAGTAAAGAAACTCCCTTTTCCATTTCCTACTATCTTTTCTCCCAATAGTATTAATTGTTGTTACTTCCTAGTATGTATTTTAGTACATACAAGTGTCTCCATTGTTGGCTTAGTTATTACTATCTCTCTCTTTGTGATTACTTGTCTATTTTTTCTTATTTAGTTATCTCTAAGAACTTATCCAGTATTACAAATCATTTTTTACCTATTATAATCTCAATTAATTACTTAAAAAAAGATAAAATTTCTTGAAAATCTTAAGCTTTTTATGTATCTATTCACAATTAATAGGGATAAATTGGTAAATTCATTATATTAATGATTGTTTTTTTAATAAATGTGAAAATTCAAAAGTAAACAAGTAACTAAAAATAGAGAGTATCTATCTTTAGTTATTTTTCCACAGTTTCATATTCAGTTCATCTTCATTGGTATCTTCTCAGTTCCAAATCGTGTTGGGCGCAGGTGATTATTTCAGTTTTTTCATTTTCTTAAATAAAATCATCCAAAATGAGATCCATATACCAATCAAACATAGTGTATTTGATTTGATAATTTCTTGTCGTGTTGTGTGGAAACAAATAAATATAAACTTATGAGTCAATTTGTAAAGGCGAAATGGTATGGTGAATCCTTATACTTGTATCAGTTTGTATTCTGGACCATTCTACTTAATCTTTTGTCAACTGAACCCTTAGACTTAATTAAAACAAAACTTTGAAGCCCCTCCAACCATGTGTGTAGCTCACTCTCCTTCACATAAATGACATGTCATATCCACATCAGATATATTAATGTCATGTCATAATTATTTCATAACTATTTTTAAAAATTATTAATCAAAATTATTTAATAAAAAATACAATAATAAAATCTTAATTTAATTTTTAGAGTATTATTTCACCATTTTCTATTCAACTTTTTCTTCAGTTTCATTACTCCAATTTTATTCGGCATTTTCATATGTTTTTATGTGTTTTGTTTGATCTATTAATATGTTTGTTTAATGATAAAAAAGTGGTAAAGCTCTTGTGAGCTATAATGAAAAAAAATGAAACCTCCATACATTCAATTTCCCAATTCACTGCCAAAATTCATGGAGAAATTTCATGCCAAACCCAACTTTTTTCCCCCTTCTTCATAATCATTTTCAGCCATTTTCATCCCAAACACAACCTTTTCTTTCCTTCTTCAGAATCTATTAACATCAACTTACCAAATCTTGGGTATAATTTGAGTCCATTGATTCACTGTCGAGAGAAAGCATCATTGGTGGTATTCATCATAGCACTAAATCGCAATCGTCGGAGACCACTATTTCACAGTGGAGTAAGGGAGAGAGAGGTGGCACCGGTCAATGTAGAGAAGAACGAGGTGGTGAGGGTGCGAAGTGATGGCGGTAAAGAAGTTTTTCGGTCAGATCTGGTGGTGGGATGACTTAGGTTGTTGATTTTGTGGAGGTTGGAGGAGGAAAGAAAAATGGTGATGGTGTGCGGTGGAGATGTAGACAGGTGAGGAAGAGAGTTTATCGATTTCGCCGACTAAAATGGTGACGACGGTGGTGATGGCTTTTCCATAGATTTTGGATGAAAATGGCGAAAAGGATGCATGGGATATTTGGTGAAGAAGAAGGAATTTTTAATTAATTGTTTTTTTAAAAAATTTATTTATTATATAATTTTAATTTTTTTAACCCAAAAATGTCATTCACTCGCCTGCGTATAGTTACACACTTTTGCCAACTCAGATACTTTAATGCCACATAAGTCTGGTTAATGGTCAGAGAAATTTGTTAAATTGTGTTTTATTGAGTTTAAGGGCTCAGTTAACAAATAGTTAAGTAGGAGGGTTCAGAATACAAATTTATACAAATACAAGGATCCACCAGCCGCCATTTATAAACCACAAACATGAAATTGAAGTTCTATTCAAATATACTAATAATACTAACAACTTCAAATCAAACTTCAAATTTAAGTTCCAAAATTATATAGCCAAATGCCTACCAAGTAATCTTTATAATCCTTGTACCCTTTAACCATCAAACCCCTTTGGGTGAATTGGGAAAGACCAAAGGATAGTAGAAAAACATATGATAAATAATTACTAGTAAAGAGTGTGCCGATACGAAGAAAAATATTTTCTCAAAGTAAATATCGTAAAAATAAAGAAAATATCTCTCCTAATGAAATCAATGAACATATTTTCATTAAGGGAAAAGGGCACGATATACCCATCAACTTTGTCATTTACAACTCATATATCTCGCGATATGAAAGTGACTCATATATACCCCTAGTATTATACAAATAACTCACATATACCGGTTTTCTCTAATGGAACTGAAAAAAATTAATCTTAATATATTTTTAAAAAAAATAGGGAAAAAGGGTCAAAATGTAAACTATGAGAAAGGAAAAAAATGCCCTCCATTTATAGTTTGGTTCAAAACTGCCCTTCCTGTCAATATTTTGGTCCAAAAATGCCCTTCTTGTTATTTTGGATAAAAAATGGCAAATAAATATATTAACACATTTTATCTCTAATAATATTTTTTAAAATTAGCAAATGTTCATCTTATTTCTATTCAAAAAAAAATAAAAAATAAAAATATTTCTTATTTTATTCTAATTACATTTTATCATTATATAAATATAAATTAATGATGGATATACAATGATCTTATATATATGACATATATGATTTGTCGAAAGGGTTCATGAAGTTATTTTATTTTAATTGATAAGATGAGATTAAGAAAAAAAAATATTTCCTACATTTTTATTTTTTAAAGTGGTTTTAAAAGAGAGAAAACAAGAACATGATTCTTTAATAATCATTTAATTAAGCAGAAAATGTGTTTTAAAAGAAAAAATAATTTAGTTTCGGAAAATGGCATTTTTTATCTATTTAGTAACTATAGGGGCGTTTTTGGATCAAAGTATTGACGATAAAGGCAATTTTGAGTCAAACTATAAACTGAGGGCATTTTTTTCCTTTCTCATAGTTAAAGAGCATTTTTGACTCTTTTCCTTAAATATAATCAATATGGGCTATATTTGATCTTCTTCACAAGTATTTTTCTTTTGACTTTTTTGTTTCAACAACCAATTAAAATTTATTATTTTGATGGTCAAATTTATTTATGTTTCACTAATTTTCTTGTAAAATTTATTTTATATGCCCCTTATTTTAAAAATACAAAAACTAAATTACAATATAACAAAAAAATAGTCTTAAATTTAATATAGCCACAAAAAATTTAGTTTTAAATTTTTTCCTTTACATTAAAGAATGAAAATAAAAAAAAATAAGAAACTCAAACATGATAATCAAAGAAGTCAAAAAATAATTTATGTATAAAAAAAATTAAAATATATCTTGAACTTTGCTAGAAGGATTTCATACACCCCTATTATTAAAAAATTAAAAATTAAAAATATAAATTTATAACTAATTTTTTACTTCCGTTAGATGAATGGTATATGCGAGTTCTTTTAATAATGGTACGAATATATGAGAGTCATTTGCATAACGATGATCCATTTTTATAACGACAGTATATCAACTCTAAATGAAAAATTTGAGGGTGTGTATTAGGCCATTCTCCC
Source organism: Solanum sitiens (assembly GCA_016801875.1). Lineage (NCBI taxonomy): Eukaryota > Viridiplantae > Streptophyta > Magnoliopsida > Solanales > Solanaceae > Solanum > Solanum sitiens. The sequence goes on from JABWTJ010000099.1 coordinate 714,981, forward strand.
TTTTATTAATGATTTGAAAAAAAAATAAAAAAATTCACATGATATCTAGACTTCGCATTAGAGTTGGAGTAAATCGAGATCATGCATCATAGAGGTCATTCATGAATGACACTTCCAACATAATTTTTTTTATACCCAGCGTTTAAACTAGAATTCAAATTAAGTGTGAAATAGTCCTACCACTGCACCACAACTCAAATTGATAATGATATTTCCAACTTACTATCTCGTCTCCATTCACCAACGCCCTCAACCCTATACCATGACTATCCCACCCCGGAACCCCCATTTTCCACCAATCTCTATCTTTCTTTGTAACAACACATCCACAGAAGAGCTATGATATTTCTGAAACAGACATTATTATAATAGACACAGGGCTAAAACATAAACATATTTATTTCCCTTGAGCAATCGTATCCCCTTAGCAGATTGAAAAAAAAATTAAAATGATACCGGTAATGAGTTCTGCTCCTCCGGCGCCGGTTGCTCTGCCCGTCCGTACAATTCCGGGCAGCTACGGATTGCCGTTATTAGGGCCAATCGCGGATCGATTAGACTATTTCTGGTTCCAAAAACCGGAAAATTTCTTCACCAAGAGAATGGAAAAGCACAAGAGCACGGTTTTCAGAACGAACGTGCCGCCGTGTTTTCCGTTTTTGGGGAGTGTGAATCCAAATGTGGTGGCGGTTTTAGATGTGAAATCGTTTTCGCATCTGTTTGATATGGAGATTGTAGAAAAAGCTAATGTGCTTGTTGGGGATTTCATGCCCAGTGTTGTTTATACTGGAGATATGCGTGTTTGTTCTTATCTCGATACTTCTGAACCTAAACATGCCCAGGTACACTTTTTCATCTCCCTAAATTATGCAAAAATCACCATGAAAATTGTTTGAACACAGAATTGTTAGTTGAATTTCGGATTAGAAAAAACTTCCAAAAACATATTTTCACTCAAAATCACTAACAGAAATTCATAAATATCTCTGATTTGTATTCATGTGTAAACACAGTTCCTTCGATAAAAAATAAGTTGAAGTATCTACTCGAATTCATACCGATTTTTTTCTCAAAGGCTTGTGCTCAGGGACCCGAGTTGATTATAGTCTGTTTGGATCGAGTTAAACTTTTATCAAACCTATTTTAGGTAGGTATTTGACTGTTGAAAATAATTAACAAATATAGGAAATAATTTAAAATAAGTCAGAAATAAAAAATAAGTCTCCCTATTTTTTATTTTTTTGGACTAAAATTCATTTTAATTTAATTTTTTATTTTTAATTTAAAAATTACTTTTTTTTTAATGTCAATTCAAACGGGTTAATTTGGAGAAAGGTGATTAATAAGTTGAATATCAAAATTAGGTTTGTTTTTTTTTTTAAATATTTTTTAATTTCTGACATAAACACAAATGGAGGAGGCTCCTCTCCATTTCCCCGTGTAAGATTCTTATAAAGTGATGTGACATAAATTTAAATTTCAATGATATTTTTTATCCAAATAAATGATATTTCTTCTGTTTGTTTGTATTCTGAGGCCTATGATCATCCTTCTGTTCCAAAGAAAGATGACAAGGTGCTCTTTAGTTTGTTTTTTGGTGGATTATGTTTGTCAATCCTAATGTTTATAGTGTTAAAAAAAATAAAATATCTTGCTCCGCATATTCCAAATACATTCCACGGTCCAAAATGTTGTTTTCCTTTTGGCCGTTGAGAGTCCTCGTACTGTGATCCGATAATTTAATGGTAGCGGGGTAATGAGGAGATTTTCACAGCCTATAGGATTGCTGTATGTACTAAGTTTAAATCATTTAAAATATGTGGGACTAAAATTTCTGTGTCTTTTAAAAATGAATTATAATTTCCTCGACTATAGGATAAAATGTCTATACAACGAAAATTTGTGATTTACATAAATTTCACATAAGAAAAAGGTTCCAATCATTATAAAAGCTACTATTTTTGATTTTATATGAAATCTATGCGTTCTCATTTTAAATGTGCATACATATACAAGATCAAGTGCATGTTGTCCTAAAGCTACTATTGGGCCCAGTCACAAATTGTCTTACGTATTATCCTCGTATAATTATTGGGATATAGATGACAAGTGAGCTGACATTTCAGTGAAACAACTAGTCCAGGCATCCACATTTTTTACATGGCAACTATCAATGTGAAAATATCCACCTTAAATCACTTGAAGATTTTTGGGGAAAAGGGTCCAAAATATCTTCAACTTTAATATATTGTTTAAATTTATCTTCGTCGTTAAAATAAAGTTAATTTTATCCCTTCCGTTACTAATTTCACCAAATTTATCCCTCATTAGACAAATTGACCTGATTTTTTAAAAAAAAAACATATTCCTTATGTTATCCCAATAATCCGATTCTATTTAATAATCCGACCCCATTCTCCCAAATCTCCTATACCCATTTACCATTCTCCCAAATCTCCATTAAACATGTCAACTACATCATTCTAACACAATTACTTCTGTGGATTAAGTGAAACATCATACCAAGGATGTAGGGGCAAGCCTTCCAGGTTCCGATTTTCTTATTGTTAGCAGGTCTTTTATAGATGTTTAGGGTCCCATCCTTCGTGTAGTCATCATCACTGTCCATTCAACTTGATCAAAACAACGCAGAGGTCAGTTCTAACATTGGAGATTTTTGAAATCTCTAATGTTACACATTTTCTTCTTTTACACATTGGAGATTTTTGAAATCTAAACAAGAACAACAATTATATATGGGAAAAGGAGATTTGGGAGAATGGGGTCGAATTATTGGGTTAAAATAAGGAATAATTTTTTTTTTAAAATTCGGGTCAATCCGTCTAATGAGGGGTAAATTTGGTGAAATTAGTTACGAGAGGGGTAAAATTAACTTTATTTTAACGAGTGTAAATTTAAACAATAAATCAAAGTTGGGGGTATTTTTGACCCTTTTCCCTAGATTTTTCTTATTACTCCCTCTGTTTTATAAAGAATGTCCTGCTTTAACTTGACACGGAGTTTAAGAATGTAAAAAAAACTTTTGAATCTTGTGGTCTTAAATTAAAGTTAGATCAAATGTACAAAATTGTCCTTTGATCTTCTAACCTTAAGCATGTCACGTGAAAAGCTGAAATTAAAATGTTACAACAAAAAAATAGGTCATTCTGTTTTAAACAGACTACAAAAGAAAGAAGGTCATTCTTTTTTAAACGAAAGGAGAATGTTTTTTCAAAGAACATCAATATGACATGTTTTTAAATTTCTTTTATTTGTTATTTGTGCATGATTTGACTCGTGTGGCTAGCTTATGCCTTGATAAAACCAATATTTGTCTAAGAATATCTTGTGTTTTGAGTTTTATTTCATTCATTTAGTAACTGTTACTCTTTCCGTCCCTAATTAGTTGTTCACTTTTAAATTGACACATTTATTAAGAAAATAATTAGTGACATAATGAGTTTACCATTTTACTCCTATTAACCATGAAGTGGATAAATTAAAAACTCAAGAAATTCAATAAGTTCTGTCTTTTTCAATGTAATAAATTGAGGGTTTAATAGGTAATTGTTTTTTATCTTTTTTTGATTTATCAAAATAGACAAATAATTAGGAACAACTAAAACATGAAAAGGACAAGTAATAGGACAGAGGGAGTATTATTTACTCTCTCCATTTCATTTTGATTATTTGGTCAGTAACTTGTCCTTTTCGTGCTTCTCCAATAGCATGAGATGCAACAATCTATTGCGTAGGTTCAATCAACCGTTGTCTTGTATTAACTTGACATATAATTTAAGCAAGTAGAGAAGATTTTTGAATATTGTGATCTTAAATTAAAGACATGTAGAATATACCAAAATGTCATTTAACTATGTGGCTTTCAACGTGTTATGTTTAGCCAAACATTTCCAAAAGCTATAAGTAAGTTTGACCAACTTTAAAGTCAATCCAAACAGGCTCAACAAAAAATATAAGCATTATGTATTGGTAGCTAAAACAATTTTGATACTTTTTTCTTTTGAATTTTATATAGGTCATGTAACCAGCATGAGTAGTAGTATAGCGTTGATGAGATTGTTTCACCCTTGATTAGAGGTTTTGAATTTGAACTTTGAATATTGAAAAAATCCCGTTAGAAGCGCCACTCCAAAATGGTCTACATGTCATGTCATGTGTAATTCAAGCAGTAAAATCCACAGAATCAACCTAGACATGATGCATCAACATAGCTTATGTACATCATACTTCTTAGAATACGACTCTTTCCAGAACCCTGCATGATCACAAGTCAATTCATGCACTTAACTACCTTCTTGACTAGCAACTTGATTGCTTTCATTTGTTTTAGAGAAAATGTAATGAGAAATTCTTACACATTGTGTATTGTTGATTTTGCAGATTAAGAATTTTTCACTGGACATTCTAAAAAGAGGCTCAAAAACATGGGTGCCTACACTCCTTAAAGAGCTTGATAAAATGTTTACTACTTTTGATGAAGATCTTTCAAAATCCAATACAGCTTCTCTTCTTCCTGCACTCCAAAAATTCCTCTTTAACTTCTTCTCCCTCACTCTCCTCGGCGCTGATCCATCAGTCTCCCCGGAAATCGCCAATTCTGGCTACATCTTTCTTGATTCATGGCTAGCTATTCAATTAGCACCTACTGTCAGCATTGGTGTCCTTCAACCCCTTGAAGAAATTTTAGTCCATTCTTTTGCATACCCTTTTTTTCTTGTCAAAGGTAATTATGAAAAACTCGTTCAATTCGTCAAAGATGAAGCTAAGGAAGTGTTAAACAGGGCACAAACAGAGTTTCAGCTCACAGAACAAGAAGCCATTCATAACCTTTTGTTCATTCTTGGGTTCAATGCTTTTGGTGGCTTCTCCATTTTCTTGCCAACCCTTTTGGGAAATCTTGGAGATGAGAAAAATGCGGATATGCAAGAGAAACTGAGAAAAGAAGTGAGAGACAAAGTTGGCGTAAATCCAGAAAACTTGAGTTTTGAAAGTGTTAAAGAAATGGAACTTGTTCAGTCTTTTGTTTATGAAACACTTAGGCTTAGTCCACCAGTACCAAGTCAATATGCAAGAGCAAGAAAAGATTTTAAACTGAGTTCACATGATTCAGTTTACGAAATCAAGAAAGGGGAACTTCTTTGTGGTTATCAGCCATTAGTTATGAAAGATCCAAAGGTGTTTGATGAACCTGAAAAGTTTATGTTGGAGAGATTTACAAAGGAAAAAGGGAAAGAATTGCTGAATTATTTGTATTGGTCCAATGGTCCACAAACTGGGAGACCTACTGAATCAAACAAGCAATGTGCTGCTAAAGATATGGTTACTCTAACTGCTTCTTTGATTGTGGCTTACATTTTCCAAAAGTATGATTCTGTGAGTTTCTCATCTGGTTCACTCACATCTGTGAAAAAAGCTAGGGCGGTGTAGCGGCAAAATTTAAGCTTGCTAGACATGTTGAAATTAAGTCATCAGTGGCTGGCTTTTCTCTCCTCCCCCTATTCTGTAATATAATTTTCACAAATAAAAGTTCAACATGAGTGTACTTATTTTCTGTTCTGACTTATGACTATTGTCTATCCTCTTACAAATAAAGTTGGAACATGAATTTAAATTCTAATTACAGAAATTTTAATTCGTCACCAAGGCTCCAACATCCATTTTATCTATCTATCTATCTATGCACTCTAATTTTGACTGTGCACAAGTAGGCACTTAAACTATCCAAATATTGAACAGGTGCACTACATGGCATCCTATGTGTATTATGTCTTATAGGGCGTGTGTGTCTGCACTTGTTCAATTTTATATAAGTTTAATGTCTACTTGTGCACCAAAGTTGTAGGGCATATATGCGAGTTGAAGTCAGGTTAAAGGACACATTTATGTCATATACATATATGTAACATATGTTGCTCGGACTCTTCAAAAAGGCCAACGGGTGCATGTCGGATTCGCCAAAAATAGTGTATTTTTGAAGAATCCGAGACGGGTGCAGTATCTAAAGTGAAGAGTCCGCGCAACTACTTTTTATAAAGCAAAAAGCATGCTTAAACTCTCATGCTCAGTTGTTTTGGATCAAAGATTCAAAATGCTACATTTCATTTACTCTCTGTCACCAACACCAACATATTTTCCAACTGAAGATATTTGATCATCCTTTCCTTCCGCTGTATTTAAAAAGATTGACTGAGGCTGCCTAGGATAAAATCTCAGTGAACCTCAAACACTAAGGTTGTGGGTTCGAGTCACAAAAAAAAACAGAAAATCACACAATGAGCATATAAAGAATTGGCTAATAATTAAAGAGTACTTTAAAGTACCTTATTTCAATATCTCACAAATCGAAGTTGAAACTCGTGGTTACCATAGATTTCTTGATTTTCTCGAATTTGCTTTGCACTAGTGATGACTGCAGAGTTACAACCTCTTATTTCGATTGATTTCAGCGTCATTATTTCTCCAATACTCTCTGGAATCTCCTCTAGGAATTGCAACCAAGACAGGTATAGTTCCTCAAGCATCGGAAAATTATCACTTCTTTGCTTCCCATCTTTCCAGATTTCCATGACGAACTGCTAGACAATTTAATTTAGGAAACACAACATCTTCATCTAGTTTCCAATCTGTTCCCCAGAATGCATTATCTGCTTTGAGCACCTCAAGATTTGGCAACTTAGCCAACACTGCCATATCTTCCCATGGAAAAAATGTAGAATTTAAAATCAGTTTGGTAAGATTAGGCAGGAAAATATCTCTAGAGAGAAAGAATGGACTATTGAGTGATGCTGCTGCTTGTATATTTAGTGTCACAAGTCCCTGTAGAACAACAAGACAGTCAAGAAAAGCATACCACTCAGTTCTCCGTACGTCGTTTATCTTTAGCTTATTCAGATTGGGAATTCTTCTCAAGATTTTCAACACAACAGTAGAGGATTTGACAGCAAGTGTATGCAAGTTATTCAGAAACAAAGGCTGTTCTTCAAGAGGAGGATTAGGCATATCCACATCTGTTATATCCACGTGTTTTATCTCGGACATTGTCCAAATCTCCGTTGGGAGCTGCACATTCTTCTTCTGTGAATAAATGATTATGGTTTGTAGATTGAACAACTTGTCCAGTGAAGAAGGATCGTTAACTCTTGCATCAACGTATCTCAAATGTACAAGTTGAGGTATTATACGAGAGAAATCAAAGCCGATTTCATGTGCATCCAACACCTTAAGCAGCTTGAAATCTGAAATACTATAGGCCAGTAATATATTCCAGTGACTTCATAAGATTGACGTCCCAAAAAGATCAAGCTGCGGGTTGTAATCTTACCATTCCTATGATTTGGATGATCACGAATATAATCCTGAATAAGATATGGAATGATCACTCGACGATGATCATTTATGCCATCTGAGATATCATTGTTTGTGAAATGCACAACATTTTCAATTTGAGCTTCTCTTATGCACATCTGCCTTAGAAGATCATGAATTTTACAAATTTTGATCCTTCCATTAGCCCTTCGTCCACGAACCAAAATTAAACTCCTATCTGTTAACTCTTGTAGATACTCCTCTGCCACCACTTCTAACCTTGTATTGCTTCTTGCCTTTATGAAATGCTCAGCAATCCATGAGCTAATCAACTTCGAAACATGAATCTCCATATCTTCAGGAAAACTTCCTATATAGAGAAAGCATGCCTTCAAGTATTGAGGCAAGCAATTGTAGCTCAAAGAAAGAATAGCTTGACACTTTTCTGAAGCCTTACCAAAGAATGAGTTCAAATTTTCCTCAATTTTCTTCCAATTATCGGGTGTCCGCCCTATGTTGCCAAGAAGTTCAGCAATGACAACAATGGATAGAGGTAATCCTTGACATTGTTGTATGATATGCTTCCCTATTACTTCTAGTTGTGGAGGACAAGGATCTTTTTTGAATAGTCTTTCGGTAAATAGATTCCAACTATCATCTAAACTTAGAAAAGACATATCATGAGGAGGAAAATCAGGGGAGCTAGCATAATCAGCAACAGTTTTGAGACGAGTGGTTAATATAATTCGGCTTTTATTGTGATCATTTGGAAATATTCTTCGCATTAGATCCAAAGCCTCAGTACTCCAAAGATCATCGATGACAATTAGAAACCTGCTACCCTTTAGACCTTTGTACACAGTATCTAGTAATTTATCATTGCTCATGCTTTCTTGATTGATTCCAGTAATTGAAGAGACAATTTCAAGAAGCATTTGTCTCTTATTATAATCTTGAGAGATGGTGACCCATGCATGTTTATCAAATTGAGAACGAATCATTGAATCATCAAAAACTTTACTGGCAAGAGTTGTCTTACCAATACCACCCATACCAACAACTGATATGACTATTAGCTCTTTTGTTTGAGCATTGATGCAATTTAGTATGGCATTGAGGTCATCCTTCATCCCAACAACTGTCTTTTCCTCGATTGTACTTTTTCGTGATGAAGGGGAAGTTGTTGATTCTGGTAATTTGCTAAATCCAATATGCTTGTTAAACTTGATCACCATCACCTCTTGCTTGAGAAAACAAACTTCTTTCTCCACTTGTTGCAATTCCTCATTGAAGGCTTTACAAGCCATTTCGCGATCATTATCTCCATTATCTAGTAGAATGATGCTTCTCAAGCTTGAATCAATTCTATCTTCTGCCTTGTAGACTACATCTTTGATCTTCTCCTCTAAAACCTTGACATCTTCAATATCTTTGACTTCCATTGTGGTGTTCTCAAGAAAAACTTGAAGATCACATAGATCCTGATAAAGAGATTCAACATGTTGTATAGAGGTGTTTCCAGTACAAATCAAAGGTGATTAAGACTGAAGGAGTTGTTGCAGTGTATGCATAAGTGAAGAAAGAGCAGCATAAGCCATTTTGTTTCCTCTTTGAATTTTATGTTTCTTTGCTTTCTTTTTTCTGTGAGCACTTGGCTTTATTAGTCAAATATATGAAACAGTCATGAAGGTGAAGCAAATGAATGAAGTAATACCTCCCACACAATTGACTTTTCTTATAGAGTCATTTTCTCATAACCAAACAAACTAATCCCTCCGTCTCAATTTAAGTGTCTTACTTTTCATTTGGTCCCAAAAGAGTGTCTCATTCTATGTTAAGTGTTTTTATTCCAACATTCTACGTGGAAAGTTTAAAGACCACAAGATTCAAAAATCTTTCTTTGTTTCTTAAGCTCCATGTCTAGTCAAACTAAGACACATAAATTGGGACTGAGGAAGTAGTACTCATCTAATGTAATGTTGTTTTCTTTGATTAAGTCAATGGATTGCCAACTAGTTTGTTGACAATGCAATCCACTAGCTTTAGACTACTATTACAATTGTACTGCTACTAATTTAATTCTCCACCAACCTTGCCTTTAATTCCCAGAAGCAAAGCTATAAATATGATAAAACTACCCAACTAGGATGGATCATGTGTTACAATACCGAGTTCATTTAAACCAGACACTTTCAATATGAATTAATGTGTAAAACTTAATTAAAATCACAACAACTAGTAGATATGAGCTCATAAAAACAATGCAAGAACATACAGCCATTTGATTATTTATCATCCTTGATCCAACTCAGAGTCCAATCCAAAATACATACAGTCCTCACCTTCAGCCCAGAATTGGCTGCGGATATTATAATGGTGGTTCATAAAGAACCATTTTATAAGAGGTGAACAATATACAAATTAAATTTTCAAGTTATTCGCAGCAGATGAAAAGTTTACAGAGCCTGAGAGAAGAATACTTAGGGTCCAGCAATCTCCAGTAACTATCAACACCCTCCAAAATTCGACGTACAATGCACTCACTCCCCTTCACTCAAAACTGGAACGATGAGTGGTTTCAGCTGTGCAAGATATACAATCGCCCACCTATTTAAGAAAACAAAGGAAATGTTTCATATGTTTTGATAAAACAAAAAATGGATTTCATTCAAGCTATAATTTATGAATAAGACAGGCAAGTTTGTGTGCGTGTGTAGGTAAATCTCAATAAATTGGAAAAATTTAGGACCAAGTCCTTCAAGTAAATTTGCTGCCTGCCCTAACAGGGACAACAGATGTCCAGTCATAATTTCGACAGAAAATTATCAAGCTCAAAGATGTAGATATCTGTCGGCAGCATAATAAAGCTGTACGTTTATGAATACCTAGTTGAGGCATTTTAAAAAGGGCAGAATTAAAGAAAAGACCTCTGTACTTGTCAAGGTTTAGTATTCGAGAGCTGTCTGTCACGATACAATAAAGAGATATCATATATCTTTCTAGTTCTAGATCAAGGAGTTGACCAAATTTGGAGGACAGTTGCCCAACCGGATGCTGCACTAGGAGTCCAAAAAGTTGTAGTTGGGATTACTCCAAGACCACTTCATGTTCACTCTTTTCTCAGCTGTTCAGACAGTAATAACAGCCCCTGATCGAAATTGGATATCAAATCTCTTAGACAGACTTTCTTGTCACCACGAGTTCTATGATCCCCTCAGGCTATGTGTACTAACATACAACTCACTAGGAGAGCAACAAAAAGCATTTCATGATCCATCAATGACTACGTAAAATGACACAAAAGTGTGGCTTCCTTAAGAATGATGACTCCTAATCTGTCTTCAGGATTAATGAAAACTATCATAGTATATGCCTGGCTGCTAACGTAGAAAGCCCCTAATTAGACGATTACTAAACCACTCGAGAGGGTTCCCTTTGGGAATATTAACAGAACATATTGATAGGTGGACAGTGTTTAATTCCCAATACAAGTGAATCAATCAGAGTGAAGGTGTTAATATTTGCCAACAGTGGTATTCTTCAGATTCCTTTGACAAGATTCACAAGATGAAGCTGTGCTATTCGCAAAAGGATTGCTGCCGCACTAACTTAGATTCGATGAAGCAATTAGAAAAATAATAGAAGCGAAGCAAGAAGACAGAAGTTGGATTCAAGTTATTCAGAAGAGTCGAACCTAAAAGAGATTGAACACAACTTAAAAGCAAAGGTGGGGAAAGTGAGACAAAAGTCAAAACCACATTTTTGGATCACATTATTTGCATTTCATTCTTCCTTCCTGAGACAACTATCAAGGAAGAGAGTTTGACCTTCAAATTGTGTTTTACAGGTTTTAGGTCACATGAAAACTAAAAAAAGTTAATTTCAGTTTTTCAAGTTTCTAATCAAACTTGTTCTTCATGATATTGTCCAGGCCAATTTGCACCAACCTTGACTAATTCACTTTTGCAACCTGTTACAACCTACAAGAACATGTGTTGGGTAAACATGTCACCATGGCTAACTAGATAGACTCAAGGGAGTGTTCCAACTGAGATTGAACACTTGTACCTCTACCATTCAACCATCCCCTTGGGACAGCTGCTAATCAAACTTTTTTCTTTACCTTTTTTAGAACATAACTGCAAATCATACTTACGTCACTCTCTTTGCAATATGGTTATGTAAAAATTATCAATAAGTTAAAGATAAGACTAACTTTGAAATTGAACCTCGAGTATTTAGAGAGAGGTTAAATATCCCATCTGAGGTAGTAATTCACAAATTTATTAAAGCATCCTGATCATATCAGAAATTTGTCCATTAAAGTCATATTTCGTCAAATAGACTAGGGCAGAAGGATTTTTTATGTTTACAGTTAAACCTGATTCAGCTTTTCCTATTTGAAAGAAACTTTCAATATTTTTCTTTATGAGTCTACCAGAAAACTTGTGGAGTATTACATGTGATAGAAGTTGAATGAGTAATTTCATAAAATTGTTAATTCAATTTGGTACATGCTTGCACTTCAGAACCTTGTGGCCAAATAGGTAACAAGCAGATGAGCTCGCCTAGTTTACTGACTCTACTCTCCATAAACTATTGCTAGGAGAATCATTTTCTAACATGAGAAAGGTTTTATTGCTCCCTTTCCGCTGCTTCACATAGTATTATTTTACAAGTAAATAAATACATGAAAAATTATGTCAGTTCTCGAGTCTTCTATTTTCTCAACCTTTCTACAGCATTGGTTTGGGCTTGGGACTTCCATGTTGGAGGTCTCAGGTTCGTAATCCCTTGCCAGCGAAAGCAAGGGGTTTGCATTTTGGGTCGAGCTCGTCGCACCGGGCTTGCCTAATGCGGGTTACCTCCCTGTGTGGTTTGTGAGCTATTGCATAAGAGCAGGGTAAAGGGCTTTACCCTGTGCGCACCCAAAGGGTAACGGCTGCGGGTTTCCCCTATTATAACAAAAAAAAAAAAGATCCAACACCCCTGAATCTTCTCGAAATATTGCATTCTCTATCTCAATCTCAATTTTAACATGGTCTCTTCTTTATCAAGAAAAAGGAATCAAGATATCTATTTATTTTCTTCCAACTGAGCCTTAGCTCAAGTTGAACATTGTTCAGATCGTATATATCATTTGCTTTTTCTCACACACGCTGATGTTTAGGTCACACTAACTAAGTTTTAACTGCTAAATGTTACAGGTCTGCTGGAGCTTCTATGAAAAAATTAAGAAAGATGTGTTCTTTAGTGTAGAAATGCACATAAATCATTATGAATCAAAAATATAAAGCTAGAAACAATAACGATGATAATGAAACAAACGATTTTTTAAATAGATAATTGAAAATTTTGTTATGACATAATATATTAAGTAGCAATCAATAATTGAGTTCAAAATCAACTTAATGCAGAAGCAAAGATGTACTTTTTCTGGACTGAGATGAGTTTCAACGGATCGACATGGACAATGAGGATTCATATAGTCAACCCCAACTTGCTTGGGTTTGAGGTATAGTTGTAGTTATTGTTGTTGTAGTATTTCTTAAACAAAATTCTAATTTCCTATCCCTTATTAATAACTTCATTTTAAAACAGTTTTCGTAATATCAAAGTTATTAAGTTAAGAAAACAGTATTTCTTAATAATATTGTGTTCATCTGCAATGTTTTGTTTTGTCGATTAAGACATCATTTTTCTATTATATTTATAAGTGTTGTCCTCTTCAAGCTAGAGCCAAGAGCCACACAAATTCACCTAATTTTTTTACAAACTGCTGGTTGATTAACTTTTTCTGAGCTGCATTTCCTAACATCCTATATCTTCCTTAAAACGCTACCTAAGCAATCCAAAGTAATAGTTTTTATTAAGCCTAACTCTAGAAATTACCATGCCTTAAGTGCACCTTTGACAATATTGCCTTGCTATTATGAGAGACTCAGGTGCATCTTCAGCCAAAGCTAAGACTAAAGTGATAACTTCATTCTTCTAGAAAAGAATCAGTTAACCATGCTTCATATTATGATCCATTGGATAAGACATATTCCATTGTGTTAGAAACAAATTTTCTTTGACATGCTTAACTGATTGCTAGATTTGGAAAGCTTTTAGCATTAGTGACCGATCAGTGGTTCAGACAAATATTTTCTTTCTGCCCATGTTGTGGCTCGAACTAAGAGTCTATCTTATCCACCAAAACTTCAAAAGGACAAAATATGAAATTTCATACTCTACTTCAAGGCATCAAAACATATTCAAGTATAAGAATTTCATGGAACAATACTTTAATCTACTCCTTATCTTGTTTCACAAGTAAAACAGAAATTTCAACCATATATAACACTTACATCATCCAACAGCACACGGTTGCTGTGATAATCAATGTTAGGTGTAACCTGCATCATAAAACACAACCAACCACATTATAAATACTTCCACAGCATTATTAACAAAGAAATCAATCTCAAAATATCTCAAGCCATTGATGAAGAAGGAAAAACTACTTTACTTTCCCAATTTTTTTTGCCAGATACAATTAATAAATCATTAATATAGACTTAGAATTCACCTTTGAGTAAGCAGTTAGCTAATAATTACAGATACACATAGAAAACTGAAATTAGGGAACAAAATCTGAAGTCTGTTATGAGTAGTTCCAAGTAAACTAATCATCCTATAGAAATCTAGACAATATGAAACAAAAATAAAACATACAGATTAGTAGAAGGCCCTCTATTGCAGCAGATTCTGGCGCAGAGAGATGCAATAACACCAATTGCAACAAAAATCAGAGTTGTCACCAGGAATCCCATTGTGGTATGGATCTAACCAACAATCTCTCAGATGCCTCTTATTCTCTGCATTACAAAAAAAAATGTTCGATTTTAAAATGGAAGAATCAATTTGAACGAAAGCACATAATATGAACTAGATGTATACTGCAACAACTAATGGAGATATACAGAGACGAAGACGTACAGTTATGGAGAGAAACAGAGAGAGAAGCTGGATCGGAAGTTGGATTGAGGTGGATCAATATGTGATCAAATCATTGAGGGTAGTATTCAGAAATTTTCAGTTTTCAACGGGGTAATCCAGTCATTGTAGTTCGGGATATAAAATGGGACAAAATAGTCCTTATTCAAATAAGCTTTGATTTTATTTGGTTTCTTAATACAACGAACAATGGTTCTTACTTTTTACTATTTTCGTCTATTTTTAATTTTACTATTTTCGTCTATTTTTAATTGTTATAGTTTTTTTATTTTAAAGTTAAATTATAAGAATTTTAACTAACATATATGATGAAATTTTTTATCATATCTATATGCAAAAATTAATAATTAATAGTATTGTTTTTGAATACCTAAATATTTTATTTAAAATATCGAATTAATATTTTTGAAAAGTGCAACATGACAAATAAAAATAAATAAGTATTAACGTATTTTATGTTGTGATTAGTATGAATGTATGATCTTAAAATCCAATAACTAACACTCCATCCTTTTACGGTCAAATAAATAGAGCATGAGATAATTACTTTTCAAACAAAGAACTTTTTATGATCAAAGATCAAACTATCTAAATCAATTTCGAACAAGAAAAGTTTGTCCATGACTCTTTCAAGTTACGTTGGAAATTATAAAGTGATTTTAGAAAATAGATAGTGTCATTTTATAATTTCACAACTTGCATATTTTGCAAACAACTTAACCATTGCACTTAGCCTTTACTTTGCATTGAAAAGTGTTTGTATCTTATCTATATATATCTATTTATTAAATCAAAATTTGATCTATATCAATCTACTTTTCAGGGAAATAGATGTCACTTGACACTCACTTAACAGGGAAAATAGCAATTATCTTTACTTATTTGAATTGTGATCAAATTAATCACTTGTTCAAATACGTTTAAGGATCGTTATCCTTTGCATTAAGCACCAAATGGAACCAAAGCTAGGGACCGTTTTGACCATTTTCTCTATAAAAGGAAGAAAACGTAGTTGTTTAGTAGTAACATTTTCTTCTTTTGCTTCAGTTTCTAAAGTTGTTTCTTACTACAGATATCGTGCTCCTACATACATGTGAGTCTTGATACTTAAAAATATGAATGGCAATATCCCCAACTCCTCCTTTGTACTACTACTATCACTCTGCTTTACTTTATACCTAACTTGATAGCAAAAAATAATCCAAAGGAACAAACATTTGCAGATAATAGATTGTAAGCTTTTGATGTTAACACCAAAAGGGAGGAACTGTTATTAACTCTCAAAATCCAAATTCGAAATCTTCAAGAATCAACCCAACTACAATTACTCAAGTGAAGAATCCGAGGGAATGCAGAATTTCAGCAAATGAATACCCTTCAGCTCGTAGACTTTGATGCAAAAAAAAAAAAAATTATCAGAAATTATCATTGATGCTAGCTTACACATTACGCAGAAAACTTGAAATTCCTTCCTGAAGAACATGGCACTTGATCATTTTTAAACAAGTTAGAACATCTACGACTCAATCTTTGAAGTATTCACAAACGGAAATTAAATTTGAAAGAGAGGCGATTAAGAAAAACTTACCCCATAAATTCAGAAGAAGCTCAAATTACAACAGGAATTTGTCAGGGTAAACAAGTTTAAATATTGTCAGACAACGATCAAAGATCTTTTTTCTTTTTTTTTTTCTTCTTTGTAAGTGCAACAATAATAGAACTTTTTTCCTATTCTCTTTCCAGGAGGGAGGAAGGGGGAAATGTGAACAATTGGGTATTAGGAGGGAGACTGACTTTGAAGAGATGTCCTACACTACAACAACCACCAAAAATTTAGAATGTGAAGGTTGGTTCAACATCCATCGCCCAGGCAAACTTTGCTAGAAGAGACTTGTTGAACATCTGCAAGGATAAAGAAGGATCAAAACGTAACCACAATGCATGAGGTCAATTAGAAATAAGAGGAGATGAAATTCATGGAAGTATACTTAGCCATAAGACATTGTAAACAAGGCATATACCTTTTCGATGGGAACCTCATGGCGCTTACACCATGCCACAGTGATCCTAGGATCCAAATAGTTGATTTTTGATGTGCCCAAAGCCACAGTTTTCAAATCTTCTTTAGTGTCTATTTGCCTCTCTATGTTATCGATCTTCACATTAGTTTGGTCTATTTTTATCTGTAATCTGCAAACAATTACACTTATATGTCAGCAACTAAAACAAAGAATGGAAGAAAGGCTCGAGTCAAGGATAGCAATTGTACGCTTCAGGGGTCATGTTCCTCTTCGCCTTGCCATCGGCGCCTTTCACCGGAGGCTTCCCTTTTTTGGCCCGAGCCAAATCTACTTTGAATTCTTCCAAAATAGCCTAATAAAAACACAATCACAATCTTAGGAAATGCAAGTATTTTGAATACACGTCAACTGCAGGTAAAATATCATCAATAAGCAATCCTCTTCTATTTTGATGACAAATAAAAACTAGCCACTCACATTATAGAAACTTATCAGACAGAAATGGAACTACAGAGAATGAACACTGATAACAAAAAGTAATCACCTTTAACTCATCTATCTTCTTATTCAACCTTGAAATTTGCACACTGTGGGACTTCGAGACAGTACGCTGGTGATTACAAATTATTGCAACCTGCAACAAGAAATATAAACATAGTGAAGGGAAATACTAACCAGTGTTTCAATAATCATTAGTACAATTTTTCATGGAAGTCTTACCTCTTTATTTGCCACATTATATACCGCAACTTTATCAGCAAGGTCCCCCCCTTGTGTGAGCTTAGTCAACTGCCATCAGTAGCAATGTAAATCACCACAGGAAAAAAAAGTTGTGCATTGGTAATAAGGAAGGCATAATGGATCTCCAGACCAATGCACAAAATTTTGTTACTGGTGGAATTGCCATAACGACAACTTTTATCCTCTATATATGCTATTTATACTGATTGTTGAATGTGATCATTTCTAACTTATATAAATCTTCATATAATCACATTTAACATCCATTTCTGCTACACTTAACTAACACAATTCAAAAGCAGCCACATCAAAACAACACCACCTAAATCCCAAGCTAATTAGGTTGGGCTATGTGAATCCTCACTATTCATGTCTCCACAAGCAATCAGCTTCAATCCAATATTCAACAATGTAGGTTCTCTAGCACTAGAAATTCTAAAAAAAAAAAAAAAAAAATTATAAAAGAAATTCTTACATTTTCTACTGGCATATAAATTTTTAACATGAATAAAAGACTCCTACTGGCATATACAGTTTTAACAAGACTAAAAGACTCCTAGCAAACATCTCAGACCTTAAGAATGTACTAACAAGACCAAAACTTAGCAACCAACTAAGTGGTGTCATCTGTATGGGTTTTTTCTTTTCCTTTCCATTATGTCCTATTATTTACTAAGTCTACACGAATCATTGTAGGTTATTCAGGACTTCTTTCAATTTAATTTTAGACCACCTAGTCTTTTATAACACCTTCAATCCCCACTATTTCACACCTATAAGCAGCTACATCTAGAGGTTGAGACATGACAAAAGCATCTCAAGAACCCTCTTATTTCATCATTTATCTGTGCTACTTGCATCTTTCTTCAAAAGTGATCATTATTAATTCTCTCTAATCTAGTGTGACCACACATCCAGTTAATATCGGCTACTTATGTTGCAGATAGGTTGACCTTACAGACAATTCCAATATTCACTCTCACATAACATTGTCCATCTAACAATAGTTCTAGAGAAGAGACACTCCGAAAAAACACCCCTATTTCAACCATTCCATTTAATTCTTTAAGTAACAGTTTCATCTATCATCCATTCCCCTGGAAAATGAGAAAACATATCTAAAAGAAGCCAGAGAAAGAGTATCACATAGTATAGCTCATCAAGCTTTCTAAGAAAACCAAGTGGGTTGTTAATTCTAAACAAAGTAAAAACAACTTTAGTGTGTTATCCTACTTTAACCCAAACCAATCAAATTCATATAAGAAAAACACTAATAGATAAGCAGATCCCTTCTCTTAGTTATTCAACTCAGACCAAACTTCTTACAACATTTGTGCAACCTGACCAAGATGGAAAAGAAGCAGCCTTCCCCCTTTTTTTTGATCAGTAAAAGGTAAAATATTATTCAAAAAGCTGCCAGGCAGTTCCAATATAGAACTGCAACCTTCACTCCTTTTAGGAGATGAGGGGTAACTCTGCCTCAGATTGCTGGACCCATACCCTATGTGGGGGAGGGTTGTAGTAAGTTGAAGGCCAACGTAAAACTCGCCAACTTATAATGAATCTTCACAACCCTAACTAGGTCCGGTTGACAAGCAGCTTAGTCACGGGTAACACAGTAGTCAAACAAAACTTCTAGTCTCAGAAAGCAACTTACTTGCTGCTCCAATGTAAAAGATGCATTATATGTACGAAATACTTTTGCTGTGAGCCCTGGCATGAGTTCCTTTAGATGGGCATTAAGCTTACTCGTATCAAGCTTGTCAAAAAGATCGTCACCGCCCTTCTTTCCTGAAATCAAGTGTATCCATGTATTTCAAGAAGGGAATTTTTTTTTTAAAAAAAAGCACATATTCTAGCACAAAAGCAGCATTTACTGACCACTTCGGAACTGTTGAATAGCTTTAAAAACAGGCTCATACACAGCCACCTCATTTTGGTACCTGATAGAATCTTTACCAAGAAAATCGAACTGAAGAAAGCAAAGTCAATTATATGCATTGCAATTAATAGCACAAAACTAAGAACCTTTAGAGGAGTAAGTTTCCTAGAGCTCTTCCAATTTAGCTTTTGTATGATAAAACCACAATACCTTCAAAATATTTGGAGGTACTGGCTCTACATTCTCTACTTTCAAAGTACAGCAACCAACTGTATCAGCTTCGTCATCATCCTGCATTACATTGATAACTAAGAACACTCACGCAACCTTTGCACCTTTTCATTGTCCCATGCCTCTGCAGGCAAAAGCATGGGTCCTTCATAGAAAAAATATTAAAAACTGGAAAACTGATCTCTCACCTTCAGTTTTTTTGGATAAATTGATCTCTGCTTAAATTATTTTGCTTTATGGTTTTATACCCCTTGGTAAACTTATGTCAATTGGAAAGCGAGGAGTAACATATATTGCCATAACTTCCTGCTTCTATGCTAATGGAAATATTTTTGAAAGAGAGACTAAACCAGCATTGACAACCAGTTTTGGAATTTTCGGACTCTTTTGAGATCTACGCTGCCACTAGTTAAGTATATGGGGAAAAAAATAATAAACTAATGTTCCTGATACCTTCTCATTCCCTGCCCTCAGAGCTAATTTATCGATAAGATAAGTTGCAACTGCAATCTGACGCTTCACAGGATCTTTACTTGTAAAATCTTTTGTATATGCAGATCTAATGCCTTCTATGTAATCCTGCAACCGAGAGACAGTTTATCGCCATCAGTCATCATGTGCAACCAGTCAAAAAAAAAATTAAAAAAATTAACTTGCCAACTGCTTCATTGTACCTTCAAACGCCTAGCTTTCTCATACTTCTCCTTATCGCTTTGCCCTTTCAAGGAACTACTGGCTGCTAGGAAAACGTATTTGAATTCTCTTGGATTAATAGGGTCGTTCCAGAAAGCTAACCATGTTACTGTGTTGTCATGCCTTACTTCCTTCCATCTGCCAAGCCAACAAGGGGAAGGAAAATAAATGAAGGTGAAACTCTAGCTTTTTACCTTGTATATGGTGCAAAGAGTATATTTCTTACTTCCTTTACCACCTTCCAAAAGATAGACTATTCTTTCAAAAGGATAACAGGAGAGAAAATGAAAAGAACCTTTGGCCAGCGATGGGGCACTCCGGTACTGGAACACCCTTTCCAATATTTATTGTGATATCATTTGGCCGGATCCGTCTCTTTAGCTTTCCCATCTATACCATTCAAAGCAACATCCATCAATACCACAGCAAAACTTGGAAGTACCTAAACATAAATAATACACCATTCTGCACATAGTAGAATGCTTTTGGCAGTTTAACCCAATAAATAAAAGGCTAACATACCTTTGGATGTTCCCCACGGCCACGGAACAATCCAGGTGGTTCAACACGAAAGTTCCCAACCTGCACATAACTAAATGGTCAGACCATTTCGCAGTTGGTTTGTAAGTTTTCCATGCTCCGTATACTATGGGCCTTTCTGATTTTAGGGGTGGATACATAGGTAGGTTAAACACGATAAAGAACACCATGTTGGCACACCAAAAGGAAGGGGAAGCTCAAGTTTGAGAGTTAAGATAAAGCTAAGGGGCTCAATATCATATGGCTAAGAAACAAAAAAATGCCAAAAAGAGGATGTACTGATGGCACAAGAAACAGCTAAACAATGAAAACAAAGAAACATCCAGAAAAGGACTATGAAGCAATCAGCAAAAACATGTGAAAACAATATGTAACAATGGATTACAACATCTTCATTATATCAATTTATTTTCGAGATCGTCACCTATCAACACGGCTGCAAATTCCATCCAACTCCCCAAGAGCTCAGAAGTACACAAATCACTAACTAACAATAACAAACAAAACTTGCTCCATCAGACCAGAGCTAGAAGCCTTCTGTTCCAAAAACAAGACTATCCTCTCTTCCCCCACACATACATACAAAAGAAGAGATATTTCTAACGTGAGATTCAACAAACCATCATTCAGTTACGTTCATTCTTCAGTTTGGAGTTGTAAAAAAGAGGGCATTTCATTCTAGGGAAAGCCCTTTCATCCAAGTTAATGAACCTCATTCCTTGTTCTTACTCAGGAATGAACATTCTAACTCTTTTTGCTCGTCTTTCCACTTACCTTTTTGATAATGTTTCCACTTCTATTTTCTTTCTTAAATCAAATCTATGTACTTCAGCAATACATGACAATGGGAAGACAATTTTTTTTCTCTTTACAGCTGAATAATTCTGCCTAGAATAGTCATCCCATGCAAACCAACCATCAAATAAGAGCAGGAAGTACGGTTCAATTCGAACAATCACTATTAAGATGCAAAAAACACATCAGGCCCTATCAAAAATCTCAACAGAATTACAGAAACTGAAAATGGAATGTTCTTGGAAGGGAAATATTACAGGGAAATACATTTAGGTATTCATAAAAATCTACTTTGAAAACCTTTTAACTCCATTTAAATGCAATTTTAAAAAGAACTTTATTACTCCCAATAAGAAAAAGAATCTTTACTCAGAGGAAAGTAAATTCCAAACATGAAGAGAAGATGTTCTCTAAAAACTATTCACAGCCATAAAGGAAATAAAGCTCCCCAATGTTGTTTAAGATCAGTCAAGAGGAAATCATTACAAGAATAGCACCAGATTAGAAAAATGAAACACAAAAGAATTTTGGACAACTCCAACCAAAAATTGTGCTAGCTGGATAAATGCATTGTGAATAAGATGAAATTACCACAATAACAGCAGATGATGTTGAAAAAGAAAGAAGAAACATCCCCAAAAAAAGAAGACATAAGACCTTTTTTAAGAGAAAAAAGAAGATGTAAGACCATCTTATAATCCCATTGGGATAAATTTAAAAGATAACACAACATAATTTCTCTTAAAGTACCATGTGTGAAAGCTAAAAGCTAAAGTTAAACAGAACCAAACCTTCTCTTTAACACCATCCACAATAGCCCACATGTATTTCTCTTCTTGCTTAAGTTTCTCTTCTTTCAATGCCTTCTTCTCCTGCAAATTAGGTAAGGCAATGTTTTAGATGAAAACCTTGAAGCATCTACGAGCTTTATGTACTGTGCTATTAGATTAAACCACAAACATAGGTCCCATCTTGATCAGACTGAGAAGCAAAAATGTCAGAGACTAGGTAACATAACAGCCAATTTGACAAAATGTCACACATCTTATAAGTGATCAGTCTAAGATAGTGGAAGACACATTTTTTTTTTGAAACTTTATATGCAAGTTTGTTTAAGAATGTTGTCAAGCTGACAGTGGTTGGTATCATCATACACAGATATATTCATCAACCAAATTCAATCCAAGCTTCAACTACTTGTCGGCAACAGTGGAAGACACATTATTTTATCAAATGTAGCAGGGGAAAACAAAACCAATATTCTGAACAGTGCCCCACCGACCCATCCATGAAGAAAAAAGAATTAAAAAACAAATCAAAAGGAGAAAGGGACAAGCAGCCAGAGAAAACAAAAAAATTAGGACAAACCATTTGCCAAATGAGTCATTTTTAAGTGAGCTAAAAACACTTCCACCATCAAAATGAAGGGAACTTGTTCCCTCATACAATTGCTAACCAGACTTCTACTAAAGGTAGTGGTTAAATCCACTTGCTATGAAAAATGAAATTCTATGATTATCCAGCATTAACATCGATGAAGAGCTATGTCACTCGGACTCTTCAAAATGTCGACATGTACATGTCGGATCCTTCAAAAGCAGTACATATTTGAAGGGTCGGACACTCGTGCAGCAACATTATTGGTGAGTCGAAGCAACATACATTAAGAGGTAGAGGTTGTATATAAAACAATAATGTGGCTGAATCTCTTGCATTGTAAGGATGCCTTAGAATATATCCTATGAAGCATAGTCTCTGCAAATCTTCTCAATTAAGAAAATGTAGCTAAATCTATTTTATAAGGTTGACAGAAATGCCAGTTTCATGCTGGTCAGACAAATGTATGCATCAAATGCCTACACAAAAGATCACCTGCCGAACAACTAACTACCATAAGATTAGCAAGTAACATATCCCCCACACAGGAAATCTATGAATTTCTACACAGTAAGCAGAGATGTTTTTTTTTTAGTCCAAAGGTGACTGGGATATGTTGGCTCTACCAAGTGAGATCATACAACTGCCAAACAAATTCAGAAGTTCGTCACAAGTGAAAGATCAGAAAATTTTTTAGAGTTAACAGTTCGGCAACTCCTAAAGAAAAGCTAACAAGTGATTAGAAGATGGAAAAGTATAAGCAAAATGAAATTAACTATGGATTAAGTGACAAAATAACTACAAATTATCATATTTTGTAACTTAATTATTTATTAATTCACTTACTTCTGAACTCATTTGCTTCTTCTTCTCCTTCACACTCTGATGCCACTCATATATTGGGGTAAAATCACACTCTTCTAACTTTTGAATGACATGGTTTTTTCCAAGTATTTTTCTCCAGTCATTCATGAAATTCTCTTTGAACTGCTGTTTAGTCAAGTATTCAGTGTCTAACATCACGGCATACATTGTTGCGACCTGCAGGCAGAAAGAAATTGCTGTACTAAGAATAAAATCACAAAGACATGAATGAGACGCATACAATCAGAGACAGATTGAGACCTCTTCCTGCTCTGGAGTAAGATCCACTGGCTTTCCCTTGTACAGCATCTTAACCCCATGAGGTTTGTATGGAGGTGGAAAAATCACACCATTGTGTTCCAGTGTAGTCCATTTTTGCCCATCACCAGAGCTTGGCTGCAGTTTTGACGACTTAGAGTACTTGGGTTTTTTCAACTTCTTCTTTGTTTTCTTCATCGATGACGAAACAACTTTAGCTGCTTTCTTCACAGATGACACTTTACTAGCTGAAGCTGAAGCTGAAGCTGAATCTACTGCCTTTTTTATCCTCTGAGATAAAGGAACATCGTCGTCATCGTCCTCTGTCTTCTTTTCAGTTTTAACAGGCGGTTGCTTACTAGAAACAGGTCTAGATGCATCAGAAAGTCTAGGCTTTTTAACTGAAGCCTGAGCAGCAGACTTGACCTCACCAGGGGGTCTCTTACTTAAAACTGTCGCAGATGGCAAACCATTCTGACGAATCTTAGGCTTAACTTCTTCAGAACCAGAAAACTTGCTAGTGGAAGCCCCTGCATTGGATTTCATTGGAAACCTTGATGCTAAGGGAGTTTCATCATCTGAATCCTCTTTTTTGGGAGGTCTAGACTTCTGAACTGATGTTGAAGTACAAAGCACTTTGTTGGCGTGAACAGAATTGCTCTTAGATAACCCAGAAGGGACCCTAGCACTCAATAGTTTATCATCATCAGAATCCTCAGCTTCATCATTAGGTTCAGATTTTGGTTCAACAGCTTGTTTTGACTCCTTAGGAGTAATATTGGATTGTTGATTAACATTTTTTGCCTGATTACCTGCAGAAGATGACGGCCTTGAGTTTGGTGCAGGAGATGTCCTGCTTGACAGAGGCGACGCTTTTGGACTAGTTAAAGGTGAAACTGCTGGAGATGCCTTAGAAGAGGCGACTGTCTTAACTTTATGAGTACTAGAGCTCTGGCCATTAGGTGAACGTACATCAGGAACTTGCCGCCCCGATCTTCCATCCTGCTTCTGAGATGATGAATTGGACTGATTTTGCTTTGATGTGGTACTACTTCGTTTGAAAACTAAAGGCATGTCATCGTCATCATCCATATCTTCCATCAAATTTGTTTTGGCAAAAGCCTCTACAGCCATGATCGTTCTCTATCCTATACTGTCATATAACGTTCTCCTTATCTGTAAACATTTTTTCATAATTATAGGGCAACAAGGGTTAAAATACAATAAAAAGAAAAAAGCAAAGGACATCTAGAGAACAAAAAATTGAAGTATATCACTGCAACAAGGCTGTAACAGAAAGCCACAAGGTAGAAACGAATCTATAACCCCAACATATGGCAAGAAAACATAAATCTAGTTTCTTCCTCTCACAGCTAGTCCAGTTGTACTTTAAGTATAGGTATTATAACCTTTCAAGCCAACACAATTCCAGCATTTTTTAAAGTCCAGTTCAAGTTTCTTTTAAATTTACTTCATCTATGTTTTCTCTTTCGAAAAAGTAAGTTTATTTCTCATTAACTTGGCACTTATCCTCAAGGACTCAATGCTTCTTTAAAGGGCATCTCTCTCCCCATCACACAAACACAAAAATAAGACAGGATCCGTTCCCCTCTCCATTCATTTTGTATGCAGTATGAAACATAAAATCCGCAGAGCAAGCTAAATAAAATTTCTTCATATGGAAACCAAACTAGATTTCTCCTTTCTATTCCAACACATACTATAACCCCAAATCTAAAAGCAAATTAAACATTAGGCTCCTGGTAACTGTGAGCTTGAAATATACATGCACATTAAAGATTTTTTAAAAAATCTCAACTTTCAGATAAAATGTAATTAAAACTGATTAGCATTACAAAAAGACAAATTAGTCGACCATCGGAGCTTTAAGGAAGCGGTTTAAGATGGTTAAAAAAAAAATGTACAAATTAACTAGTAAGCATATAAAAATAGTTATAAGAATTAACAAATCGGAACTTAAGCTTTCATTAAGAAGTGGAGAGTTAAAAGATAAATCATTAGAACAATTTCACATTTGAATTATTACATGAAAAAAAAAAAAGAAGAAGGGGATTAGGGTTTTTGTTTCAGATAGATGAAATTGGAAAGATATAGAGCAGGAGAGAGAGAGAAAGAGAGGTGAACGTACGGAGATGAATTTGGCCGGAGAAAGAGATCGGAAGGAGGAGGAGAATGGGGATGAGGAAGTTCGTACGCGAGGAAGAGTGGTGGTCATTCAATGGTAATGGCCGAAGAAATCGACATTCCAATTTCAATTCATCTTAGCAGGCCAATCGGAATTTGGGTCCGAATTCGACCGCCATTCACCGTTACACGGCTAGGTTGGATTTGGGCTTTCTGTGACCTACAAGGATATTGGGCCTTGAAATCTACTTGCTATAAATGGGCCCACATTTTACTGTTTCTTATAATAAATTTAAGTTTTTATTTTTGCAAAACTAATTTTCAACCAAAAAAATACAAGAAAGAATAAGGAAATAATCTTTCAGTGTTTGCAAAACTTGAAAAAAAATTCTCTCTTGGTGTTATCATATGCATAGCTAGTTTTCATTGTCATTAATCGTGTGTCTATATTTGCAAATGTTTTGGGAGTTACTAGTGGAGACATGTGTAGGGATGTATTCAAAGTTTAAATTAAGGTTCGGAGATAAGGTGATTATTGGTAAAAGATAATAAGGTTGAGTTTAACTCATACGGTATTAGGCAAAGCGCTTAAACAAGTATAGTCATATGCTTGTTGTCAAGATTATTGACTTTATAAGTTGTTGTGCATGTGGATTTATTGTCTCTTCCCTAAACTAATAATTACTAGTTTATGTACATATTTTAAAATTGATCTACCATTATTTGTTGGTATATATGCTCCTAAAAAGAGCAACGGTGTACTTGGGTGAATGTCAAGTTATTTACCCAAATGAATTGGTATCAATTCTCACTTATTATTCATTTTCTCATTAGTGGAGGGTGGGGTGAATGTCAAGTTAAACTTCTAAGCTAAAAAGGACTTTGAAATGCATCCTTATAATTTATAGCAGGGTGTGGACTTAGAAAATAGATACTTTTATTTGCTTATTTTGCTGAAAAATAGTTATTTCTTTTCCTTCCTTATAATTTATTTTTGAATTAATATTTTGCACTCAAATGTCACATGTTTTCGGTCCTCTTTTAATTAGTGATCATGTTCCATAATTCGCGAGTGTAATATACACATTGTAATTTTAACTGATTAGTAACAAAGTGTTTAGTAACACAAATTTCAAGTTATATAAATCTTCAATAGATACAAGAATTAGTTAAAGTGTTTAAATAAAAACTCATGTCAACTTTAGCTACCATCTTAATCCTAATTATACATCAAAATACATCTCCCCAGAACTTTGAATTATTGATAAGTATGTCAGATATGATCTGTGAGTTAGACTCATATAACAAGTAAAATTGTGCAACGGACAAAAACATGTTATTTAAGTAGAAAAGCTAAAAGGTGCATATCCATTAACCATTATCCATAGTTTTCTTGAAGAGGCAGGGCTGGTTCCTTTTCGGTCCCAGGAAAGTTTAGATTTGCTCCCAGCTTCATCTCGGCCGGCATCTAGCTCTCGAGAGGGTGGGGTCCTGGAGCGAACTACTCATTGTTGTGTTGCCCCAACCCAAGGAAGGGCATTTGGTGAGGAGAATTGTTTTGAGGGAGAGAAAGCGTGATTGATAAACCAATCATCGGAGGCAACTGGAGTGACCTTCAAATTTCTTGATTATAAAGAAAAATAAGTACTTCAATACACACCCGTGATGTCATCACCCCTGAGCTAACAATGGATCAAATACCAAACCATAGTTCGAGGACAAATAATTGTGGGCCTTTGACGAAGGTGCCCTTAGTCTTTTAGTTAGCAGGTAACGCTGGTGGATCAAGAACTCAGCCTTTTATCTGCCTTTTGTTTCTGATTCAAAAATATCGAAAATACTCCTGCATCCAATAATAATTGTTCACTATATTAAAAATAGTTGTCCAACAATATTTATTCAATTTAAAAAATCAAGAGATAATTTACCTTCTGTATCTATTTTATCCTTATTATGAAATTACTCATATTATTTATTTTTTCAACGAAAAGATAATATAGTAATATTACTCATAATTATCCATTGTTTCAGTCAAAGTATAACATAGTAATATTACTCATAATTATTTATTGTTTCTTAAGGAATGTGTCAAGTGAATAGTGAACCACTATTAGTTACTCCTTCCGTCTACAATTGTTTGGCAGATATACTAAAAATAAATATCCAAAATTAATTGTTAATTTAAACAATTAAGAAATAAATAGTCTTTTTT
Source organism: Solanum sitiens (assembly GCA_016801875.1). Classification (NCBI taxonomy): domain Eukaryota; kingdom Viridiplantae; phylum Streptophyta; class Magnoliopsida; order Solanales; family Solanaceae; genus Solanum; species Solanum sitiens. The sequence continues at coordinate 743,065 of JABWTJ010000099.1, forward strand.
TTTCAAATTCTGCCCTTAATAATTACTCAATTTTGTTCCATTGAAAAATTATGTAAACTTTTGATAATCTTGGTATATTAAGATTATATTAGTCAAACTACACCTTGTATTAAATTTTTCTTAAGGAGAGTGCATGACCTTACCTGACAAACAATTGTGGACAAAGGGAGCGTCAAAAAAGAACTTGTGCAAATTAAAACACATTCTGTAGACACTGAATTCAAGCTGAGATGTGCTAATCTTTACCAACTTAAATCTACATTTATTATGCTTTTGTCACCATCTGTTTCCACTTTCCCAGAGTTTAGGCCTGAAGTCAGAACATACGGATTTGGCACAAGGTCAAAGTCATCTCAACTTTGTCTACTTCGGCATAGCAGGTAAATCAGCAAGAGTGGGAGTAAAAAGTTATAAACTAGCCTGTAAATTGCATCACCTGCCAAGAAGACAAATAAATAGAACAAGTTGTGACACTTCACAGTTTATCTTCTTCACCCATATATAGATATAGAAATGTTGACAAATGCCACTCAGCCAGATGAAAATTTGCAAGGCAGTTGATTGCAATATTCACTCAAACTTTTACTAGTGGAATTTTAACTCAGCAGGATATATGGAAAGGCTTTACCTTATAGTGGAACAAATGGCAATCTGTTTCAGATGACTACGCATATAGAGAGGGATATGTTATAGTGAACTCTAAACTAAAATCGTGCATATGATTCAAAATAAATGGAATCCATTCATGTGCTAACATATTTTGAGCTGGGACTCAATTATGGACAACTTTGTTGCACTGGAATCTGGCATCAGATCAAGTCGAGATAAGCTACTTGAGGCCATGCGCATGTTACATAGTCTGTACATTCCCCTGAGACTGAGTTCGAGACTTGCCTGCCCCTTCTTTCCATCCTTTTTGACGCGCCCTCATCTCCCATGTAGCAGTCATTTTCTTTTGTGCCAATAAAAGAACCTCAGCTTTTTCCCTTGCCTCTTCACATGTCTCCATTCCAGAATTGCACTTGTCTGCTTCTTTCATATATTGGGATGTCAACTTTTTTGCTTCAAGAAGTGCCATGTCAGCCTTCCGCTGATTTTCTGAGGCTTCAGCTTCTCGCAATTTAAGTTCCTCAGACAACAAATCAGCAAAGTTTTTTTCCGTGTCTTCACCTACTTCTGGATCACGCTTAGCACAATCTGCAAAACATTGAATAAGAAGGCAAATCCAAGATTTTAGATCTCAAGTCACAAAATATATATTTTAATCCTAAAAAGAAAGAGTAAATGGCTACTTCAACGCAAGAACACTAAAATATAGGAGGTTCACATTTACTATAGGATATTTTGAACATATTCAGCTTATTAAGATGTCAAGCATTTGCAGTCTTGCAGATCATCTCAATATTTGCACAGTTTCAACTCATTACAGAATCAAAGAAATCATGCCATCCTCGAACTCAACCATCATACTTGAGATGGTCGTTTATGGGATGCAACTAAATAAATGTTTTTAAAACAACAAAGTTCTGCAAAATATCCTTTTTAAAATAACAGTAGTTCCTAACCTACCAAGTACTAAAAGGTCTCATCTGAAGTCATACAATATGCTCTACCACAGCACAGATTAGATGCATCTGACAAACTCATAAGAACTCTTTCTTTCTCGTACTTTTTCAGATTTCAAACCGAAAAATCTCAGATTTATAACAATACATGTTATATGTCTCCTCAGATGATTTTCACAACTAAATTAATCACAATTATGCAGTGATCCTTCCACTTCGAGAAAAAAAAAAGAGCTGGTAATCTACTGCAGAAAAAGTATGCTACTGTTGTTTTAGTAGCCAAAATAAATCCATATTGAGGAGAGAAACTGAGAAAGATAGAAAGGGGGACGAGGAAGGCATGTCCAGAAATTCTTCGAAGTTGTTATCAGGCTACCAGTGGAAATGCTCATAGAATTTTGGAGAAATACTTGTTTGAATTTTTGGATCCATTAAGTGTTGTAAGTAGTAGCTTCTATGCTCCTCTGTCCAACAATAGTTGTCCACTCTACTAAACATAGTTGTCCAACAATACTTGTCCATTCGGAAAACCAAGAAATAATTTACCTTTTTGTGTCTATTTTAAACTTGCTATTAAATACTATTTTTCATCTACACATTTCTCAAAGCATTAAATTTAATAAATTCAAATGATAATATAGCAACATTACCCCTATTATTTATTGTTTTTAAGGTGTGTGTCAAGTTAATAGTGGACAACTATTGTTGGACAAAGGGAGTATCAAGCTACTGCCTTTTTCATGTTAAATGTAGTTGTGGCAATCAGGGGATCCATCAAAAGTCCAAAACAATGTCCTTGACGAAGGCAGGTGTCATACAAGGGAAAACCAAGGGTTATATCACCTCAGGTGTTAAGTTGCCAAAGCTAATATTTTCATGTGTCATGTAATAGCTTCCAATCAAGGTATCATTCTGACAGTCACAACAGAAGAAAGCAGGTTATTCAAGAAAATCTAAGGGTTCAATCAGTACATAAGCAGGTTATTCAAGAGAAAATACGGGTTTGTTTTTTTATTTTATTTTTCCTTATAAAAAATTGCAAACCAAATTAGAAGCCCTTACTAATATTTCATCTGCAGGCCTATTTACATTAAGGTAAATATGGAGTCCAACGGAAAATCTCTGACATAACTTAGAGGGAGAGAGCATTTGACAACACCAACCTAGAATCATTAAATAACCCTCAAGCTCAAAGCCGAAATACTAACCCAAACATATTCCTATGATAATAAGTTCATGAAAACGTAGAATACCAAGTGTTGATGATCTCAATGTTAAGAAAGGTAAATCATCAGATAACAGCTAGAAGAAGAAAATGATGACTTGATGAAATCTTTCAATCAGATCACAAAATAAATGATACCATAATCAAAGAAAACTAAGGAACTGCCAAAAGATCTCATGATACTAACCTGTCAAAGAAACATTGCTCAAACCTGCAAGACATACAAAAATAAGAGGTCAATGGGAGCAATACTCGACAAACCAATATCCTCACGTAACCAGATACTCTAAACAACCCTAAGAAAAAGACATGGTGTCCAGATCATAGGAAATGACAATTCTGCTGAACAAGCACGGCAAGTAAGCAAGAGAAATCTTTCATGGCTTCACTATGGTCCATTCACAGGACAAAGACCAAAAGCTATCACTAAAAACTCCCAGTTTTAAGATAGGTGAGATCCAAATTGTTCAAGATTTACTACATTAGGAAAAGGAAAACCAGAAGAATTTAATATATCTCAAACTCACAAGAAACATGTGAAGGTCAGCCAAACTAATTAACCATATTAGCCACGACTTCAAGACAACAGGTGTCATAACTCATAAGGAGGAAAAGTAAATAGTATGTTTAGACATTATTCAAAGTTAATAGCAAATTTTCTAACCCACACATGCTGACTCCCGCCCTTCCTCCAAATAATCCCAAACTACATATAACAACAAGCAGAATGATTGGGGAATATTTCAATATACGTTAACACATTCATGAATCAAGCCATGGAAATATTGCCAGAAATATAAAAAGAACAAAAATGATTAAAAATAGTAAGAACAACTAACAATCTGCAATAATTGAACTTCAAACAGTATAAACTTCCCAATTTAGCCTGAGATTAGAAGTACAAAACTACAACTTCAAATCAGCAGGATTATGATTCAATATACGCAGCATATCACAGAAAGCACAATATTTAGAAAGCAGATCCAAAACCAGAACTAACAAAGGTACAATTTTTTTTAAGATCTTCAATTAAACCACCAGATTCACAAATGGGTCTTTAAGCAAGTAAGCAAATTTAACAAAAGGGGTCTAAAATTACCATATCCGCACAAAAAGACCATTCTTTGACAGTTAATGGCACACATTACAGCAGATCAGGGAAAATGTATACCTGGAGGAATAAAAAAGAAGGGTTCGGAATTGCAGTCACAATTACAAGGAGGGCAAGTAGTAACAGAAGAAGAACGGCTAACAGCAACTAAACCTTCCATCAAGTGCCAATACAAAGGTGGACCCAAAATATAGGCTGCCAAACTAATTGCCATTAGACCCAATACTGATTTCAACACCCTAGGACTACATGGTGATGATCTTCCTGCTTGATTCAACGCCATTGGTCGTTCTGTTTGCTTTCTCTAATGGCCAGTAAACAGAAAAGTTGGATATTTTTTTTTTTTTTGAGTTAAATTGTTAGTTTTGTGCTTACTTATGGAGACCAATAGCAGATGAATGAGAGTGTTGAAGAAAGCTTAGCTGTTTTTTTTTTCTCCGCTTTTCAACTGCTGTGACGCGTTTGGGAATTTAGCCCAGATCCGCCGACGCCTACTAAAGTTCGCATTTCAGCCCACTGAAATGTAGTGGATTATTTTAAAAAAAAAAAAAAAAAAAAAAAAAAAAAAAGATCTTTCATATTCGAAAGTTACTGATTCGATTAAATCTGAAAAAGAGTTTTGATGGATATTTATATTAACTCACTTTTAGTACTTTTTTTATTTTTACAATGTTTATAAGTTTTAAAAGTGTTTAAATAATTCAAAAATATTTTTAAGTATTTTATTAAGTGGATAAAATATTCAAAGAAGTCAAAAATAAAAAATTGGAGATCATAAGCCACTCATAAAAAAAAAACGTCCAAACACACCTTAATCATTGGGATTGCTTTCATAAAAACAACCCAATTATTCCTCTTTTTATCTAAATGAGTGCTCTACTCTTCCTTTCTCCGGATACGGATACGGTCAAGTAATATTATGAAACTATAGAAAATAAGAAAAAGAAGAGAATAGACTTCTTATTCATCTTGAAGTATATTCAAGATTCATAAATCTTATTGAAGAAAAATCCCTTTATTTATAGGGGAAACCTAACTTTGTCCTCAAGTAGGATTCCTAACCATATCTTAAAAGAACTCCACATAATTAGACATTCACTATAATACAAATATGTTTATAACACTCCCCTTGAATGTCACTAGATTATGTGTCTCGTTAAAATCTTACTAGATAAAACCCAATGGAAAAAAATTATAGTAAAGGAAAAAGAGTATACATATCTAATAATACGCATTATGGATGCCTCATTAAAAACCTTGCAAGGAAAACTCAATGGGACAAAACCTTGTGAGGGAAAAAGAGTACATCACGTATTAACTTCCCCTAATGAGAACATCAATCCACAGACTTGGCTTTTCGTTTTCCAAGCTTGTGCACCATCTTCTTGAAAGTTGTATTTGGTGGAGACTTGATGAATAAACAACTATAGTATTACTTGAGCAAACCTGTTGCATGTTGATATCCCCATTCTTGGGAGCTCATGAGTGTATAAAAACTTTGATGAAATAAGCTTCCTTCTATCTCCTTTTATGAATTTCCCTTTAGGGTCAAATATTTCTCCAAGTTCCTTACTTCAACTTTTTTAACCAAATAATCTATTGCTTTTTGAAAACTCTTCAAGAGTTTCGATTCAAGTCATCAACTTGCATAACAATACAAAAGTTACTTGATTGCTTTAATCTGTATATGAGGATAATAAACAAGTTCTCCAAAAATTTGTATATGTTTTAGATTTTGAATCCTTCATGACTTTTCATATTGACGTCTTCTAGTGCCTAGATTGCAAGTCAAATGAGCTTGACGCTCAGGGGGGGATCTACGTAGACGGGTGGGGGTGCCACGGCACCCAGTGATCTCGGAAAAATTATTGTATATATATGTATATATGTATAATAATTATTACTTTTGCCACCCATTGATTGTATCGTGGAATAGCCCAATTGGCGAAGGAGAGGGACGACCACTCAATCAATGCAGGTTTGAACCTCAACAACATCTATTTTTTTGCTTGCTCCTTTTTTTCTTTTTCTTTTCTTTTTCTCCATTTATTCTTATTTATTTACTATTCTTTATTAATTCATTGACTCATTTTCATAATTAATTTTTATTTTTTTTACTTTCTGTTGCACTAATTATTAATTTATTGATATGAGTATAAAGTGTTAATTTTTTTAATCAATTAGTGAGTACTGAATTATGAGCGTCAAATAAATATTATTAAGAATATATTTAAATAGTAGATTTTAGAAAAAATATAAGTTTCAAAATATTTTTTTTTAATTTAAAGGTTTTTTCGATCTCCACTGACGTTTTTGCTAAGTAAGATGAATAAGCTGAAACTATAATTTTTATTCTTTCCCAACTATATATCTCCAACAACACATAAAGTCAATGGAAGATGAATATATTATGTTAATATTATTATATGGTTTATACAAGCTCAAATTTTTAATGTGAATTTTTTTCTCAAAGTTTCAGCGAATAAGGCATCTAATTCCAAAAAGAAAATAAAAATTGAATTGTTTAATTATCTATGATCACATAATATCTAAAAGAAAATATTACTATATGCACATTTGATCGATTTGTTTATAAAAAAAAAAAAAAAACAATAACCTGAATTGTAATCCAAAATCAAAGCAACCGGTCCTTTTATCTTACTTGAATGGTGTGGCACCCCCAACCTTCAAATTCTAGATCCACCTCTGTTGATGCTTACCAAGATGCATCATTTCACTTTTCACTTGATAACTATTTTTACATTAGCATGCTTTAATAGACGTAAAATTCATATCCTCATAATCTTTTACAATATCGCGCGCCATTGTATCAAAGATATCGTCAACGATATATCATTTTGTATCGATTCTCAATACGACATAACTTATTGAGATCTCATCACTTCATTATTTTTAGGTACGTACCCCTCTCATGAGATTTCGTGAAGTGTTATGTCGTAAGCTCTTCAAGAACACATTGTCTCCTTATTATGATAATTTTGATTCTAATCTCCTCCTTATGTTAGATAAACTAACATATATCTCAATCTTTTGGAGAATCTATCTTTGTGCATCATTGTATATTCATTGATTATATACTACATATCAAAATAATCAGATGAAAAATATCTGGTCCTTGACCATAAATCAATTGAAAGAAAATGTGATCATAATTTATTGATCTGATGTGTACAATTACTCTTGTATGTAATATCGTATTTCAGATCAACACACAAAACTTTATTTTCATTAATAATGATTTCACTATCTATTTGTGACATTTGATGTCACATCAATTTGAATATTTATCAATATTATCAAGATAAATTGTCTTGATTAAATATTTTAAAAGTTGTGCTCTTAACTCAATTATTTTTTACAAACAATTTTGCGAATGTCAAACTACAGGTTGACAACAAACGCACATGTGATTATCTATAGATGCATTTGTTTATCATGTCACGTGATAGGTGAACGGGCCCATATTTACCTTTTATATTTTTCAAAATTTAGAGATTTAGTCTCAACATTAGTTGATCCAATCCAACTTGTCACGAGAACAAGCAACATATTAACAGAATTCTTGAAGAATCTTCTAGTTTTTCATGTATGTCTATTACTCAGTATGCACATTTTTGGGATGACCAAATTATTCATTCCAACTAATAATTTTTAGTACTCGTAAACTCCAAATTTACTATGTCATGTGCCTTTTTGCTTTAGTAAATTCCCAATTTATTATTATTATATGAGAAAAATTCAACTTTAATACTCCGAGAGTAAATTTCAGATTTATTTATTTTTTCTCAATTACTCTACCTCTTCTAAAGGTGAGTCGTGATCCCATCACTGAATAGACTAATCTGATTATCAGAAAATTGTGTCTATAATCATATTATTTGTGCCAATAATTTTGCATACCCCAAGTTGCGAGATAACAATAAGCACATGTCAGACCATATAGAAGGATCATCTATTAGGACCATGAAACAAACAACCCACTAGGTGAGTGAATAGGTCCACAAATATCCATATGTGTACGTTCCAAGAACGCGGGGGATTCAATCTCAACTTTCATTGATGATATTCTCACAATCAACTTGCCTTGATAACAAACAGTACAAGTAAATTCACTATTTAAAAGAATTTTTAGGTTCTTCCATGGATGTCCATTTTAATTTTCCATAATTTTTCTAAACATTATAGATTAATCATGTCCCAAATAATCATGCCAAATTAAGAAAGTATTGGAATTAATAAACTTCTTATTTATCATAGAATGTGCCTCAATTGCACTAATTCTTGTCCAATACAAGCTTGAAGATAAAGTATGAAACTTTTCATAATACATGTCTTCTTAGACATTCTTGGTGATACCACATCATTGATCAAAGGTCGCAATCTTTCACATGCCTAGCATGGTGACTTACACCTCATTCCCTTTGAAGAATGGATCATTATTTTTAGCATTTATCAAAAGTTCTCATTCTTCATGAATGGAACACAAACATGTGAGCTTATCAAATTATGATAGCTTTTAGTACCTCATTCCATATTTATGTGCGTTATTCAATCATTTGTCTTCTTTCAGACATATTATGCACTACTACCACATTCACTTTTGTAGTGGTGTAAATTCAGTAAATTTCATGACTCCTCATCTAAAACACATTAGTTTTTCTTTAGTCATTATTATATCATCAATGTGGTGGATTAAGACTCATATTCAATGTCTTATCCATATAAAAGTGTCTTAGGTCATAAATCGTTCGGACTTGAATCCCATATCTTCTCCTCATGGTGCACCAGGACTTTAACCCCATGTCTTACCCTCTTGGTGTGATTGAACGTAAATCCATCGTCTTATTCTTTTGGTGCGATAAAACTTAAATTTATCGTCTTACCCACAATGAGGCTCAACCCTCAAGCCTTTAACATAATTGTAATTTTATCACTTTTGATGATCATTAATATGATCGTATATTATAATTACCAAAAAATTGAGATTATTGAAAATATACCTATCACTAAAATATTGAAAATATACCTATCACTAAAATTGTGCTTATTTAATTATTAAAATAAATTAAGAAATTATCTTCCCAATCGGTTAAAATTAAACGTATAAAAAGTTGATAAGTCTCTTTAAATACTTACTCCAGATGGTAACTTCATAAATGTCACATAAATAATTAGAACGTAAATATAAATCATACCTTGAAGTTATAAGACCTTATTGCATAACGTATGCAAGTTCTCTTTTGCACTTTTCCACTCTTCTATCATAAATCTTTAAGAATAGAATAATCGTGTTGATAACGTGTTATGAAACTATATAAAACAAGAAGAATAAAATAGGGAGAAGAGAATAAACTTCTTATTCATCTTGAAGTATATTCAAGATTCATATATCTTATTTAAAATGAAGGAAAACCATTTTACTTATAGGGGAAACCTAACATTGTCATCAAGTAGGATTCCTAACCATATCCTAAAAGGTCTCCACATAATTATACATTCACTATAATACGAATATGTTTATAGCAAAAAATGTTGTTAAGTATTTTATTAAGTGGATAAAATATCCAAAGAAGTCAAAAATAAAAAATTGGAGATCATAAGCCACTCATAAAAAAAACTCGTCCAAACACACCTTAATCATTGGAATTGTTTTCATAAAAACAACCCAATCATTCCTCTTTTTATCTAAATGAGCGTTCTACTCTTCCCGGGATACAAATCCGGTCAAGTAATATTAGGTCAAGTAATGTTCAATGGCCTCATAGATTCATGACATGTGCACTATATAATAATTTATGGTTGAGATTCATTTTAATTATATACTAATTATTATAATAAAAACAACGAAGTTGTCAATTTTTTTATTTTTTAGAACTATCAAATAAAACAATTAAGTGTACCCAAGCTAATATTTTCAAGAAAAAAATTTAAGTTTGACGGGAATAAGCGAACTTCCTGACTTTAACCCGCCAAACTTCTTTGGAAGTAATTTCACACCTGCTTTCTCCAAATTCTGAAGCAATCTTCAAAAATAGATCAAACTTAAAAACATCATTGAGTTATAAACAAAAATTCAACTAAAGAACATGATATTACATTTTTTTTAAAAAAAAAAAACTTATTTGGAGGTTTTTAAATAATTATAAAAATATTTTATTAAATTCTTCAAAAGTATCGGGTTCTTCAAAATTAGTATTAATTTAAAAAATCCAATACAAGTACGAGGTTTGGCAGGTAAAAAAGTCGGGAAGTCCGCATATTCTTGTTAGTCTTATTTTTTTCTTGAAAATATTAGGTAGGATACACTTAATTGTTTTATTTGATAGTTTTAAAAAATAAAAATAATTGACGATTTTGTTATTTTTATTAGAGATAAGTGTCAAAAACACACCTAAATTATTCATTTTTTTTAGTTTCATACCTAAACTATTGAAAGTGTGAGTTTCATACCTAAACTATCACTTTTTAGTTTGAGAAACACACATCAGTGGTGTGTGTAGTGCACTCTCTGTTTTATATGAAAAAACTTTGACACATGGCATTCCACATATATAAAATATTTTATCTAGATAAAAATTAAATAATAAAAAATTAATATTAATTAAAAATTAAAGATTATTATCCATAAAAAAAATTAAATTATTTTTCTTATCTCACTCCACCACCTCCTCCATGTACCCCTCTCCCCCGCGACAATGCCATCCTTTTTTTTTTTTTTTTTTAAAAAGTCATTTATAAAAAATTTGTAAAAATTTCATATTTTATCTTCACCCTACCCCTACCCCAATTAGAAATTGATATTAGTTTATTTAAAAAAACTACCCCATCCTATTTAATTTTCCGCCCCTAATTTTTATTTTTTTACGTTTTTCTTATTTTGTGTTAGATATGCACGTACATATATTTTTAGAAAAAAAATTCTACTAGTGTACCGAATATAACATAAACAATTAAAAAATATAAAAAGTCTTGTGGCGGCAAGTAAAAAATATTTTCGATATGTATATCTAAACACTGGAAAAAAAATTGAAAGCAGAGGGTTGGTGGAATGGGTAGAATTATATTTTAAGAAAATAAAATAATATCTAAATTAGTATTTGATGAGGGGGAGGTGATGAAGTAAAAAATGGAATACTTTTATAAAAGAAATTTAAGCAAAATAAAAACATTAAAAAATGGTGTGGGGTAAGAAAAATATTTTACATTTTATTTTATAAAGAAAATATTATTTTTTATAATAGTTTTTTAATTTTTAATTTTAACTAATACTAATAATTTTTATTTTTTATCAAGGTTGGATATGTTGTCCATGTGGAGTGTGATGTAGAAATTCTTTAAAATAAAAGAGAGAAAGTATATTACACATACCATGATGAGAGTGGTATAAAAGAGAGAGGTGTGTTTTTCAAACTAAAATGTGATAGTTTAGGTATGAAACTCAAACTTTCAATAGTTTAGGTATGAAACTCAAAAAAAAAGTATAGTTTAGGTATGTTTTTGACACTTATCTCTTTTTATTATCATAATGAGCATATGATTTAAATAGATCTCAACCATAAGTTATTATATAGTACACATGACATGAATTTATAAGACTATTAAACATTACTTGACCTAATTATACTTGACCGAATCTTTATCCCCTTTCTCCCTTCATAATATAAGAATTTCCTTTATCTACTCAAAAATCTCCTTTAAGGATTCTTTGTTTCAAATGATATTGTTATTCTAATTGGTATCCATACGGATCCTGTGTTACTATTTATACTATCACTAAAATTATTTATATATATATTATATGTCGAATACTCTTCAATTAGTTTATGTTTTAAAATTTTAAATCCCTTATTAAAAATTATAGCTCCGTCGCAATTGATATATGTACCTTTAAGTTCTCAATAAATAATGAATGTAAAAATTGAACAATAAATAATGGATGTGAAAATTGAATTCATTTCTCAATAAATAATGAATGTGAAAATTGAATTCATTTCTCAATAAATAATGAATGTGAAAATTGAACATTAAATTCAATAAATAATGAATGTGAAAATTGAAATAAATAATGAATGTGAAAATTGAAAAAACATTTGAAAGAGTAAAAAAATTTAATAATGAATTTTATGATTTTTCATTTCCTAACAATACTGAACCTTATAAAAAATGCAACAAATTTTGAAAGAAAAAAAAACAAAAACAAAACTATCTATTTTCTTTTTAAAAGAATATTTTAGAGCTTTAAATTAAATAATTCAAATCTTCATATTAATAAATAAAAATTTTAAACTAAGCATCCAACATAATGTATTGCAAACTAAGCATCCAACATAATGTATTGCAAATAAATGACTAGACTCTTATTAACTAGAATTTATCCTTATTTTTATAAATAATGATACCTAATGTTTGTAGTTATTTATATATTATATATTCGTGTGTGTCCCTTAAATTTTAATGTTTGATTATTTATCACAATATTTTTAATGGATATATTCTATATTCGTGTGATGTGTTTGACAATTATAGCCCAAATCCACCTACATTTGTTTCATAAATCAACCCAATTTTTCATTTTTTTTCTCCATAATAGCATTGTTATACTTTTCCTTTCTTTCTCCGTAAAATCAGCACTTGCTTTAGTTACTCAAAATCTCCTAGAATTGATAAGAGTTTCTACAAAAATAACAAGTACGTTATTTATTGATTTGGGTTAAAGGACTCTTTGTTTCACGGGAAAGAAAAAGTTATTTTAATTGGCATGTATAATACTTTGAGTTCTCAATATGTAATGAATGTGAAAATTGAAAAAAAACAAAAAACAAATAGAAGGTGTCAAAAAATCTAATAAAGAATTTTATGTTTTGCTATCTAACAATATTGAACATTATTAATAGAAAATACAAAAAAAAAGAACTATGTATTTATTTTTTATGAAGAATATTTTAGAACCTTGAATTAATCATTCAAACATTCATATCAATAAATAAAATATTTACAATATACATCCAACTTAATGTATTGCAAATAAATGGCCAAGATTAATTAGAATTAATTCTTATTTTTTTATAAGTAATGGTATCTTATGTCTTGTTCAAAAAAATAAAGGCTCAAATATGCAATTAAACTTTTAGAAAAGGTTAATTTATGCCATGCGTTAAAAGTTTGACTAATTTATGCCATTACCGTTAAAGAAAAGGCTCATTCATGCCATTATTTTTTAACAATGGTTTTGCAAAACCATTTTTGACACGTGACCAATTATAATTTGGCCACGTCATCAATTGTTTTAATTAAAAAAATCATAATTCTGAAGAAAAAAAATTAAATTAATTTTTTAAATTTTTTTATTAAATAAATTGATGACGTGGCTGAATTATAATTGGCTACGTCATCAATTTTTTTTAATAAAAAAAATCAAAATTCTGAATAAAAATTATTTTTTTTGATATTTTAATTTTAAAAATTGATGACGTGGCCGAATTATATTCGTCACGTGTCAAAAATGGTTTTGCAAAATCACCGTTGAAAAATGATGGCATGAATGAGCCTTTTTAAACGATAATGGCATAAATGAGCCAAACTTTTAACTGATGGCATAAATGAGCCTTTTCTAAAACTTCAATGGCATATTTGAGCTTTTTCCCTTTATAATATTACTATGTTAGTTATTTATATACATTCTATATTCATGTGTCTATGTTAAATTTAAATATTTATAATTATTAATTATTATTTTAATAGATATATCTTTTTTTAATAATGAAGATTAATTATTTCTCTTTCTTTTGTTGTTCAATAGTCGTGACGCGTTTGAAAATCATTTTATCGTTCGATATAGTCGTGACACGTTTGAGAATTGTTTAGTTGCTCAACAATTGTGACACGTTTGGAAATCATAGTTATTCAATAATTGTGACGCGTTTGTAAAGTGTAATCCGAATCTGCCGACCTTCTTAGTGAACCATATGAAAACTCATAAGTAGAGCATTTAGAGTGACAGTAGTGTTAAATATGAAACTCATCTTTGAGGATTATCTAAGCAACAACACCTGAGAGTGTTTACATCCCCACTCTATCAAAATAGGGCAAAACATCGCGGCAACTCGAAAATAATGAATTAATTCAATTTTAATGAATTTTAAGAATAAATGAGTTTTTTAAAAAAAAAATCGCCACCTAATTTTAGGAAAAAACTAGGAAACCATTAAGTGATCTACGAAACCAAATTGATTCTAAGTAAGGGGTTCAAATTATTCCGAAGGGAAGGGATTAGGCATCCTTCGGAATCCACAAATGTGGTTCCCGACTGAGTTTATTTTTTTTTTCAAATTGAGGAGGAAAAAAAATAATGTACAAATATAATAACATGTAATATACACAATAAAAATAAAATAATAATATCGGCCTAAGGTTTGCCTAACATCGATATGTACAAAATAATGAATTAAAAAATATAATTTGAACTTCTTTCGAATAGCTTCAAGGAAGCAAGTCTTGGGTACCTGTAAACACACTTAGTAAAAGTATTAGTAATAAATAAATATAAATACAATTAAATATATGAAATAATAAAATAAAAACCCGTCTTATTAATATTGAAGGCCTTGGAAATCGATGGTAATTTCTTCATCGGCCATTTTAACAATTTTAACAAACAATTTATATGAACTTAAACTAAAAATTTCTGTCTTTTAATATTGAGTAGGCCTCCAAAACCGACGGAGAGATTTTATCATTGGCCATTTGAATATTAATCTAATAATGACATCAATAACAAATGTCACGATTAACAAAATCAAACAAGAACATCAATAAGTGAAACTAACTGTAAATAAATGGAGCAACAAATATATAACCCACTCAAGTCAAGATATGAAAGCGTCCACAAAAGAAACAATAAATTAACAAAAAATGCACAATGAAGCAGTTGTAATAAAATATTATAATAAATTAGACAAGCAACAAAGAAAAATGAATAAATGAAGTATAAGTAACAGGAAATTAAAGTCTAATAAAAATGGTACATAACTACGTTATTAAATGAATAATAAATAAAATAGAGAAATTTAAAGTGCCACAGAACATTACTAACTAAATACTACCATATTAATCCAAAGTAAACTCACAGAGTAATAAAAAAAAATTCATTTAGTCATGGAGGAAATAATTTGCACAATCATAAAGAGGGCAAAACAGAACTATAACAAAATAACATATGAATGAGTATTAACAAAACAAAACAAGTGAATAGAGTTTACTAGAGTATTATGAACAGCTTAGAGATTATAAAAATGGAGATAACAGTGGCCAAAAATTGAACAAACTAACGAACAAAATAATAAAAATCAATCAACACTCACAAAGCAGTAACCAAATATAATAACAAATATCCAAAAGAAATAAATGAAAACAAAGGCAAAAGAAGATCACCTTGTTTGATGAATTTTCTGTTCAGATCTGATAGAGAAGAAACGTGAAATGGAGAACGGAGTTTCAGAGCTTGGAACTCGTCTGGTTCGTTGCGCCACCGAAGGTTGGGTCATTTGGAAGTTGTTGTTACCGTCCCTTGGGGCTAAAGACTCATTGGTACGCCGGTCGGAGCTTGGAGTAGCAAACAAGGTGAGAGACATAGAGAGATGGTCGATCGAGGTCTCGTTGGAGGTATAGCCGCGTGTGAGAGCTGCTAGTTTGCGATGGAGTCTAGCTGTTGTGGTCTGGAGCTTGGAAAAAGAGATGGTAACAGTGGTGTTTGGTTCCATCAGCTTTTTTCGCCGGAGATTGGAGTTGTTCGCCGGAAAACGAATTATGCACTCCTCCGGGCAGATCTGGTTGTTTTTGCAGGTGTCGGAGTTGCTGGTTGCCTGGAGTTGCTGCTATTTTGCTGCTGTATGCTTGCCTGGTTGGCTGTTGTCGCTGACCGAAGCTGCTGTCCGGTGTTGTTTGGCGTGCGCCTCGCCAGAAAAAGGAAGAGAACGAAGGGGAGGGAGAAGAGAAGAGGAAAAAGGAGAGGAAGAAAGAAGAGAGGAGGCGGCTGCCAGGAGAGGGAAGGGAAAAAAGATTAGGATTAGCATTAATAAGAAAATCCAAAATGGGCTCAAATGATGGCTTAGCATTGTGGCCAAAATTATTTCAATAGAATCCCTAAATTTTTTGTATTTGACTAAATTTTAGACTGTCCTAAATTCAACATAAATATTAACAAAATATAACAAATAAATGAATTTTAAAATAATATAATGAACGTAACTAATGACATGTGAAATGCAAATTTTTAAAAATTAACTAACAAAAATCCTAAATTTTGATAAATAAAGATAGTTATCGATAAACTTATTTAAAATTATAAAAAAAAGTTATTTTAAGCTATTAAATGAATAAAATTTCAAAATTACGAATTCTTTTAAAATGTTAGGTCAAAATTGGGTGTCAACAGAGAGATGTTTCAACTGTTGTGTTTAAGACCTTTCTTTGTCTATTTGTTTTAGGGTTATAAACACTAGAATGATGTTGTTTAAGTCCTTAAGACTAAATATTTTTTTTCAAAAAGAGCTTAGAAAAATTATATTTTTGTTATCAGTAGTAGAAGACAGTCAAGTAGTTTAAAGATGTTATCCAAAAGAGCTTGAGTCACTGTTGTATAAGAATGTCGCAGTCCTATAAAAATAACGTATCTTCCTTTCGATAGCCTAAGTTAATATTTGTCAATGCTTGAAGGAGGATATTTGGGTCTTCGACAAACATCACATTTGTTGATGAATGAGCTGATGTCATGATCCATAGATTTTCAATGAAAAAGATACTGAACTCTTCTAACAGTAACATCGGAGTGCGACTTGAGAAACTCATTAGCTTGATCAAAGTTGAATTATAAGTGAATTATTTATACAAAAAAATAATTATCTCAAGTTATTTATTAATTTAAAAGTTTAAATAAAAATTTATTATAATTACTATTGTTAATTTATTTTATCCTCAAAAGAAATATATGGAAATACTTGGGTCAAAATGAAAGTTATCTTCATAATGGATAAAATGTAAAAAGTGAGATTGATATAGTTTAGACATTTGAAAAGAAAATGTACAGATTATCAATTACAAGAGAAAATACAGAAATCGTCAAAGAGTGGATAAATATATGAAGATACTTGAGTCAAAATGAAAGTTATCTTCGTAATGGATAAAATGTAAAAAGTGAGATTGAGATAATTTAGACATTTAAAAAGAAAATGCACAAGATTATTAATTACAAGAGGAAATACAAAAATCGTCAAAGAGTAAATAAACAAGAGTATGTAGTATCTTCAGCTTGTTAATGACTTGAACTTAAATATTATTAGTAAAATAAGTTTAAAAACATTAAATTAGTAAAGTTTTATATACTCACAAAACAAAAAAAATTATTTAGAAAAAATTGAGACCACGTAATGCATGGTTTGTTCTTAATATATTTAACTCATCACTATATGGGAGTGTTGAATTAGTTCCTACGGATGAAATAAATATACCTGATATAAGAAGAGTAGTGGTACCTCAAACGCCTATAAATTTGTGGAACTCAGAGACGATGTCAAATCACACAAAGACTCAATTTTCCTTTAAAAAAAATCATAAGCAATTTAGAATTTAATGTACAAAATCATCTACGACTTTATCGAACAAGAAAACGATTTTAGATCACATAAAGATACAATTTTTGTTTATAAGAAAATATTCATAAGTAATTCAAATTTGATTTAGAAAAATGAGAATAAACCTCTTTATTCATAGCTCAAGTTATAAGAGAGAAGAATTAAAACACTTAGTATCTTTATTAATTAAAGTGAATCTCACTTAATTCCTTAATTAATTTCATCAAGTTTGAAAAATAATATCTTTCACTGAACAACCACCAAAGTCATAAATCAACTATCAAAACAGAATTGGAACATAACAATGTAACTCTAAAATATCAAAATGACCTTCAATTATGATTAATTCTTATATATTTTATTTAAAGGACACCAATAAGTTATATAGAAATGAGTAATTTCATTTAATTTATTTAAAATATTTTAAAGTAAAGAAATAACACATCATTCATTTTTTTTTGTTTGAAATACACATCATTCAAATTAATATTTGTAGGTAATTTCAAATTCTAAAATACTCCATGTTGAAAAAAACTATGCATATTGATAATGAGTTGAAATTATGAAGTAGCAACTTATTAAAAATATTGCGTTGTGGTAAGCCAATGTTTTAAAAGCGATTTTGATTTGATTACGGTGTAAATTGTTGTAGCCGATCGCTTTCCAAGGTTCCACAGTTACTCTCAAATACATGCACTTATGGCTAAAGTTTGGAGGTTGCCCAAAATCATTTGCCCAAAAAATATTTTAACAACAAGCTAAGAAGAAACGAGCAAAAAGTTTCTCTCCTTTTTGTTGGTAGTGTGGTGTGTCTTATGTTCACCAAAATCACTTCTTATATAGGATTGCAAATAGAAGTTAATTTTTTTAGAAACAAATTGTCAAGATTAATGGCATTAAAGGTCATTACATCATTTTTATTTTTGGAACGCGTGTATCTTCTCATTTGAAACGTAAAGTTAAAATAATTAACTCGACAATAGAATTAACTCAACAATACCCCACCAATGCAAATATAAAGAGTAAATACTAACTTTTGAACACAAGGAAGGAACAACTATTTAAGTGTCAATATCTTTCGACTTGAATTGACACGTAGTGGTATAAGACAACAACTTAATATCCACAAAGTGAAGTACTCTTAAACTGAGTGGATATAAATTGAGGCCCCTCATAACACATACCATATTCTTAAGTTTAAGCAACCTCCGCGATACAAAGTGTTTTTATGGTCATGCACACACACTTTAGATTTTATGAGTACTCTAGAAAGACGATCCACGACTTTCATTAAAGGTGATTATATCTTTACGCTCACCTAGGTGATTTCATCAAGTCTATATTTAATAAAATGATCCCTTAGAGACATCAATCTATATGCAACACTATTTTGTGAATAACCAATAAAGACAACATTAAAAGTCTTAGAATCAACATTTACTGATTTAAAATCAAGTAGACCAGCCTTACCCAAACACACCCACATTTTTTAAAATGTCAAATCAAGGGCAAATTATTTCCACAACTCATATGAGGTCTTCTCTAACTTTTTTTGATAAATGAGAAATTCGTTTGTGACCCGCCCTTTGAACCAATCACAATCTTTTAAACTCGATGGATAATGGGTCAGCCCTTCTATCATTTTCCATTTAAATATTGAATTTCGCTTTGCATGGTGCGGGTCTTGAACCTGCGACCTAAGGAACAAATCTTTCACCTTTTGTCACTTGAGTTAGGCCTTGGAGGCGGTCTTGTCTAACTTTTTATGGGGGACTCTATTAAGAATATAACATGCAAATAAGATTGCTTCTCTCCACATATTATCAGATAAACCAAAGCTTAAAAATTATAAACTTCATCATTTCTTTAAGAATTCTATTTTTCCGTTCGACTATATCATTAGTTGGGGAGTATATGCAGCACTAACCTCATGAATAATATCATTTTTCTCACAAAAATCCTCTAGAGTTTTAGTACTTCACTGCCTCTATCAGATCAAAATATCTTGATTTTTCTGTCTAATTGATTTTCCACTTCTGCATTGAATTTCAAATATATGCTTTCGACCTCATCATTAGACTTAAGAGGATATACCTTAGTGTATCTAGAAAAGTCATCAACACAAGTAATGTAATACTTTCTTTCATTTTTGCTAATAATGTTCTTAAAATCTACTAAGTCTGAATGTATTAATTAGTTCAAGCAATTCAATCTTTCTACTAATAACATATTTGAAAGATTTCTTGTCATGCTTTGCTTTTACACACATGACATTTAGGGAAATCATCAACTTTTATCATATGAACTGATTTTATTTTTCTAAGTCTTTTAATAGAATCAATATTAACATGATTAGTCTACCATGCTACAAATTAATAGACCCAAAAATATAAGTAGAATTTGAAATATTTGCATAATTGACAATCTTAAGTACAATTTACAAAGAACCTCCACTGAGATATCTCTTTTCAAAAAATTCTCTTCCACGAGAAATATTTATTTTATCAGCTTCAAAATTAGCTTTATAGCCTACTTTGTCTAGAAGTGCTCCGAAAATTAAGTTTTTGCATAGGTAGGAAACATATATAAAACATTGTTCAAGGCTAAAGTTTTTCTAGAAGTTAATTGAAGTAAAAAAAAATTCTTCATTCATTATTATAAAAATAGTGGAATTTTCCATTTAGACACACTAGTCATCGTAGACTTCTCAAAGTCATGGAATAACTTCTTATTGACATAGAAATGCCTTGAAACACATATGTCTAGCACCTAATCGATTTTGTTAGCCACAAGATTTGTCTTTACGAGTACATCATCACCAATCCCTTCGTTATCCTCAACAAGATGAACTTGCGCATCACTTTATCCTTTTGACTTTTGGATCCTACCTTTTTCTTTGGTAGCACTTGGCAGCACTTTAATCAAGTTTTTCAAAAATAAAATAAAGTGCTTTAGATTTTTGAATTTGGTTCTCCGACTTGTTAAATTAATTTTTTTCAAGACTTTCTTTTATTTGCCTTTTCATAACGGTACCTGAAGTGAGACGGTTCGCCTTTTCATTTCTCATATGATCTATAGATTTTTGGAGAGTTAAATTCTTTTTCTTATGCTTTAATTGATTTCTATAATAGTGAGAATTTTTCAAGCAGATCATTAGCATGAAATATCTCACACATCTTCATATCCTCGTTGAGAACATCAATATTCAAATTCTCATATTCGTGAACTTGTTCCATGATTGTTTTACTGTCAACCATTAGAAATTTAATATATTGTCCGATAACATATATTATCTTTCATGCATCATCACCATCTTTTTCAAATTATCCCATATTTCTTTGACATATTTATAAATAACAAATAAATCAAATAAATGATTAGTTATATGATTTAGCAAATACCCCTTTAGAGTTTTGTTATCCTTTTCAAACTTCTTAACAACATCTTCAACAACCACAATATTACTAGAATCAGTAGTACTGTTAGAACCATTTATAGAAGGTTCGTTATGTAAAACATAATCAACTTCTAATTGTTCAAAGAAAAATAAAAATTTTTGTGACCAACATTTAAAATTATTTTCATCCAATGGGTCAAAGTTTTGACAGATCAAAACAAATTTTGTTCAAGGAAACAAGTATTTATCAATATTGTATGTATGGAAGATCACTTTCAAATTGTTGAAAAAAAATACGACGATATTGATGTTGAATTGGAATCACAAAGTAGTAAATAACTTATTACAAACACTATTGTGGGGCAAATCACTGCCTTGAAAGCGACTTCGGTTCAACTCCGATGCAAATCGTTGTAGTCGGTCACTCTACATGGTTTCACAGTTTTACAGTTTTTTCAAAAATGTGCACTCGTGGCTGAAAGTTTAGAGGTTGTCCAAAAAGTATTCTAAAAATAAGTTAAGAACAAATGAGGACATTTTTTCCCCTCTCTAGTTAGTAGTGTGGTGTGTCTTATGTTCACCAAAGCCACTTCTTATATAGGATTGCAAAAGAAGGTCTTGCAAATAGCAGTGTTAATTTTTTAGAAACGAATTGTCAAGATTAATGACATTACATCACTTTGTTTTTGAAATGTATGTATCTTTCCTTTGAAACATATTTTATATTTGTGTTTTTGCATTACACTTAATTAATAAGACAAGAATAATTATCTCAACACTTTATTCGTTCACCTTTACTTATTAAAATCAATTTTATGTCAGTGCATCTTTATTCAAATCCAAGAGTTGAAACTCGAAAAGATTAAGTAGACAATATACGTATATAAAATATAAAATTAAATCTAGTTTGCATTTGATTAAATATACATTATTACTATCACAAAATCATTTATTTTAATTAGAATAAGTTATAAATGATAATTTATAATTTCAAAATAATTTGATTTTGAGACAAATTATCATTTGGTTTTTTGCTAATCTTCTCTAAAAGAAGGGAAAGAAGAGAGCTCAGAGCTGGTGAATCTGTTCACTCTGTGCCATTTTCCAGGCAAAAAGAAGAATCAAGTTCCCATTTCATTTACTGCTTTAGTACTTTTCAAATTAAGGGTTTTTCTAAGATTGAGGCTCTCTAAGATTTTGTGTATATCATTTTGATGATAGGTTTGCAAAGATATGGTCTTTAGAAGAATTTGGAATGTGAATTGGGAGGTATACATGAAGTTGATGCGGAAAATGAGACGAACATTCTCAGTTTCAAGTCAATCTGCAGTTGATTTTGCTTCAAAAGATGGTGAACTCAGGGTCTTCATTGTTGCTGGGGAGGTTTCTGGTGATACAATTGGGTCCCGTGTAATGGGTTCTCTAATAAAGCTTTCTCCTTTGCCTGTTCGTTTTGCTGGAGTTGGAGGGTAACGTTTAACTTTCTTTTATTTATCTACTTATCATATTTTCTGCGTTTTTTAGGTCTGCCAAGAACAGTTCTTTTTTGCAACTTTGTATGTTCTCTCCCTCTTTCAATTTGTTTGTCGTGTTTTTGACTAGACGCATAGTTTAAAAAATGATGAAGACTTTTGAATCTTGGTAGTCTTAAAACTAAAACTAAAAGATATGTAGTTGAAATGGACTAAAAAGGAAAGTAGTACAAACGAATTGAAAGGGAGGAGTAACTTTTAATTTCAGTAGGAAATTTGAGGTACTCTCTTAAGATTCTAAACTACTATAGTGTTCGCATAATGGATAACTATGTCTTGAGATGTTTTCATTCTTTCTCAGTACCCTTATTCACAATTAATTGTAGCTTGTTAAAGTTAAAATTGAAACCTGAAAGTACCTTATGCTTTTCACTGGTCAATAATGCAGCAGGCATAAGTCAAGTTGTCAACTCCTTAATTATCATTGTTTTTCCTGTGTATGTTTACAGGAAGATGATGTCTAAGCAAGGGTTGAATCCTTTGTTCCCGATGGAGGATATTGCAGTAATGGGCATTTGGGAGTTGCTGCCGTATCTTAATCAATTTAGAGTATGGATACTTATGAATATCTGCATAAAGAAAATCAAGTTGTGGTTTTTCCAAGTGATTACTTGAAGTGACATTTTGAAGGAAAAAGATTTATGCTGTCTGAATGGTTTGATATATGCATGAACTAAGGAGCTTATTTGGATTTTAAAATGACAGGTTAGGCTCAAGCAAACTATAGAAGCTGCTCTTTCTTTTAAGCCTCATGTCGTACTCACTGTAGACGCTAAAGGATTTTCCTGCCGTTTCCTAAAGCATTTGAGGGGTAACGCTCTGTAGCTTTTGTGAGTTCGAAAGAGATTTTCAAGTTTAGCTTTGCACTGGGAAAAATAAGGTATTAGGAATACAAGAAATACATTTTGCAGCTACTTGTGTTCAACAGGGGATGGTTAGCCCGCTGCACTTCCATTATGTATCACCATCATTTTGGGCCTGGAAAGGTGGTGAAGCAAGACTTAAAGGATTTCTTCAGTTTGTGGATCATGTATTATGCATTCTTCCATTTGAGGCAGAAGTCTGTAGATCAAATGGCCTAGCAGCAACCTTTGTTGGTCATCCCACCCTTGAAGATATTCCGGAATGCCAGGTAAATTGGTATTTTGATATGTGTTCTATTCAACGTTTGGTTCATGACAAACAGTAATAATGACTAATGACGTAGTAGTGCATCCTTCACCACTCAAATTATGCCTTCCAAGTTCAAGTACTATAATCTGGCTTTTTAGCTTTTGGGCATGCAGATATTCTTTCTTTTCAAGAAGCAATTTATTGAGAATTCATGTATTATTTCGCTGGTACGATAGATAAACTCCTATCCAGAACAACTCATTTAGAAATTTTGTATGATTGTTCTGATAGAGTGATTCCATCATAATGTCTTCAGGTCAGAGTATGGTAGTTTAACTTTTGAAATTGCATTTTTCTGTTGTCAATTAACAACTTCTAATTAGTTCTGTATGAATCCTGGTGAATCACACCAGGGGAGCAAAGAAACAAGAAATGAATAAGAAATATGAACAAGAAGGGAACAAAATTATTCCACCACGCAACAGTGAATTATGATTTAACATTGATGAATGACGGAAGGAATATTAATGTAGTTTTATATTGAATTTTAGGGGAAGGATGTCACTGAAAAAAGATACAGAATTGAAGGAAATGCTGAAGCATTTCTAACTGCTTTTGGAATATCATCGGGTATGTTAACTTGTAAGATGCTGTTTCTAGAAAGCTTCTGCTGTAACATAGTAGACTATGTTTGTGCATATTGTTACCCAGTTTTATTCTCGTGATGAAAGTACAAAGGTGTTTAATGTGTGAAAAACTTTCGATTTTTATGAACAATGTATATTTCTAGTCTTTTGCTGTAATTTGACATTTATCTAACAATGCAAGATTTTGCTTCCCGTGTTCACCACTCATATGTTAAAATCTCTCTCTCCTTCCAGTGTCTTACCCAAAATAATGGATATCGATTTTCTTTTCATTGGTTGGCTGTGTCATGTGTGCTAATAATCCCTCAGTTACGATTATCTTTGTCAGCTTTCTAATTATGTTTCTTGTTTAATTTTGAAGGATCCCCAGTTATTTCCTTGCTTCCTGGAAGTAGATTACAGGAGGTTACTCGAATGTTTCCCATATTCTCAAAAACTTTGGAGCAATTAAAAGGTTCTTTTCCGAACTTGGTAGCAGCAGTTCATGTGGCACCTAATCAACATGTGGAAGACTACATCAGTAAAGCTGTTCGTAAGTGGCCATCATCTGTTGTATTGGTTTCTGGAGGATCACACCAGATGAAATACGATTCATTTAGTGTAAGCACTTGAGCTTGTACCTATACAGTTTTTAGTTAAGTAGCTAGAACTAGAGTTATGTATTCTATTCAGGCTTTGTACTTTTGGGGCTCAGCAAAAGGTTGAATGTTTACTATTCTAAAATAGCTCAACTCTTTTGAGATATACTGTGACCAAAATGATTCAATTTTGAAATATGGTGTAACTGGAAAAAGGGGCAAGTCTCTTGGTGGTATTCATAAGGTACAAACCTCAATTACTTAAACCTTGCAATGGAATGCTAGCATCTTTCATTCTTCTTTGCATTGAATTGTTCTTTGCAATGCTGAGGGGCTGATAGTCACTGTGAGTTGGGAATAGTCAGCCACTTGGACCACATTGATGGGTCTGGATAGGGGGAATCTTTTCCAAGGATGATGACCAAGTCTTTTCTACTAAAGGCTGGTCAATTGGGAACATTTTGTCAGTTCTAGTTTCGTCCTTGATGATAGGTAGCATATATCAAGCTCTTGGCAGATTGAAGCTTATTGAAAATCTAGAACAGGAACTAGTGAAAAGGACTTGACACTTGGCTTTCAAGCTTTCTTCAATTGGTAAAATCTTTCACAAAATTTTTTCTTGTCTTTCTCAAGTTGTTTCATTGCTTTTAGTAATCCAAAGAGTTCTAATGTGGATTAGATTTTTAACTGGTGTAGGATGTTTCAGTAGTCAGTAGTTACACCAAGATTGGTTTTAGATAATCTTTGTTTAACCAACAAGACTTTTCCTAAATATAGTTGTTAGTATTTGGATCGTGCGTGAATTATTTTCTGGACACTTTGTCATCATTACTTTTCTCTTTTATATTTTACCAAACACTGAAACTTCAGTTCATTGTTTGTAATTATTTAGGGGGACATACAAAGCATAAGGGCATCTTTCTGCTGTTAAATCATATTATGAATAAAGAAGTGACTTTTTCTTTGAGACATAAAGAAGTGACATTTTTTGTGTATGACTAAATTAACGATGGAGATAATACGTGGATCCATGTGTATGACTGTCCTTTCTTTTCCCTTTACGGTTCATGAGTTTTCCATTTTATGTGAAACAATTTCTCCATTACACCGTTCCAAAAAGAATTGTCACATTTATATATCAGAAAACAAATTTAACTTAAATTTTTTCATTTTTCCCTTAACGAACGTTTTATAGCCACACATATGTATGACATATTTAAGACCACAAGTTTCAAAAGTATTTCCCTCCTTCCTAAACTCTGTGCTGAGTCAAAGTATGTCACATAATTTGAAGCGGGGGGAGTAGTTCATCTGTAGAATAAAGATAATGTTAAAAAACTACACAGTTAGCTGCTTAAACTGTGGGTATAGGCCGTGGAGTCCATTTTATTGTTGTTCACTTTTTGCCATTGCCATTCGTTCTTCTATAACTTGTCCTTTGATTCGAGGGTCTATCAGAAACAACCTCCCTACCACACAAAGGTAGGGGTAAGGCCGGGCATACATCCTATCCTTCCCAAATCCCACTCTTCGGATTACACTGAATTCGTTGTTGTTGAATATCAAATTGTTACGCCATGTTTCAAGGTGGAGTTGATAACTTGAACTGCGTTTCTGCATAATGCAGGCTAGCAGTGTAGCACTATGTACTTCAGGTACAGTTGCAATGGAGATGCAGCTTGCACGACTGCCATGTGTTGTGGCATATCGAGCCCATCTCCTGACAGAATGGTTCATACGTTACAAAGCTATTATCCCATACATATCTCTTCCTAATATTCTATTGGATTCAGCCGTAATTCCTGAAGCTCTATTCCAGGAATGCAAACCTTCGACACTGGCATCATTGCTCAAGTAAGCTTCCTCTAAATGGTCTTTATCCCTTTTTGGTTTCTCACTCTATCTGGAGCAATTTAGTTAAACTTTGGTGATGTGTAAAATGACTCTTGGACAATATCTTCCAATGAAATGCATAAGCTGCTTGCCCTATATTGGACACTATTACAACAACAACATACCCAGTGTTATCCCACAAGTGGATTCCGAGGAGGGTGGTGTGTACGGTACCTAACCCCTTTCTTGTGAAGGTAGAGAGTCTGCTTCCATTATTACCCTGCATTTGAAAGCACGTGTGAAAAGGAAATACTGTAGTGAAGAAGCCACGTTGGAAATAATAGAGAAAACAACAGTAACAATAAAATCGAAGAAAAGATAATAAGAGAGTAACAATAATAATACTAATATGGAAAAGAAGGGGCAGAATTAAGAGAGAGTATTGAAGGAAAAGTTATACCTATACACAGGCCGAAGTATAAGTCCTTGTATTTTTAGGAGTTCTGGTGTAATCTTTTGAATGTATATGACATGGAGTCCATGCTAGCCTTTCTCAGCTCCCTGCATTTATAAGGAACTGAGATTTTGTACTGCAAACCCGCACCTTCTTGGTGCATGTTTTCATCAAAAGAATATATACTAAAGAAATGGATGAGCTGACCATGATGCAGGAGATTATACTTTCTTCCACATTGCAGTTTGTTATTTGGCGTTGTTAGAAAATGCAGATGAAACCAATCAAAGATGGCACAAAAGGTTTTTGAAGATGAAAATTAGAGAGCTGCAATTGTGTGCCTATGTGTCTGAAAGTACATGCTATAAATCTTTAAAATGGCTTACAGTATCACTTGGGAATCTTTAAATTGCAGGGATTTAATACTTGATGACAACCTTCGAGAAAAACAAATTATTGCTGCTGAGAAGGTTATTAAGCTGCTAAGGCCTCCAGAGACTAGCTTGGGTTGCTCAACTCGGGTGGAGATGAGTGTTCCGCTTTCTGATTGCACACCAAGTATGGTTGCAGCATATTCAATACTGTATTATCAGAGGAAGCTGGAATAAGATCTTTGTTCTAATTGAAGTGGTTGTCATAAGCAAAATGGAGATAAGATGCAGGCGGAAATGTACGATAATATATTTGGAGGTTAGCAACTGCAAGGTAGTTGAATAATTTAAGTGGTTGGTTAATTGTCAACTACCTTTTGGTTTTTCTATGAATTGATTCTGTTTTGACATTTTAGCTTAAAAAAGTGGCCCTTTTGCCTTCGGATTCAACAATATGGTATGATGCTCCCAAGTGCCTTTTTGTATTAATTAACACTATGGGAAGATTGTATACTAGAGATAAGTTTGTCAAATGAGGAATCACGAAAAACACTGGATTCTCCTTTATGTTTTGATGCTCCTGAATCCATAGGACACTTGTTCTTCGTCTTTTCTGCTTTGTAAATTCTCAGTATGGTGATAAAATGCTTGTAGGGGAATGATAAGTATTCCTTCATCAGTTCATCCTTAATCAGAGGTCTCGGGTTCGAGTCTTTCGGGTACACAATCCGTTTTGTTAGGGAGAGCCTAGAGAGACTATTTTGACAGGAGTTACAAAAGAAAAAAAAGAAGGAAAATGAAAAGCAGATGTCCAAATTGGAAACGGAAAGAATAATGTGCCAAGCACAAGAATAAAAGAGTTAAAATGGTCCAAAATATACTTCAACTAATTTTTTTTGCAAGTGTCATATTATTTTATTTGTCCATTTAAACTAGAGAAAAATATCGCTTTCATTATATTAAAATTAAATCTCAATGCTGGTTCTTATTCTCGCGTGGACAATATATATATATATATATGATAGTTTAGATAGATAAAGAGAATAGTAGATAATAAATGTAATTGCAAAAAATTAATAATTTGGTGAGAAAATATCTTTTCAAATTTATTATTGTGTAAAATGAAGATGTCGTAAAACAAACACAAAATATAAGAACAATTTATAGTAAATGATATAAAAAATAAATTCTGGATGGTATTGAAAATGTTTTCAACAATTAACTCAAAATAAATAATAAAAAAATATATTTACATCTGGGAACGGACAGTAGATTTCAGTGAAGAGAAAAATAAAAATAAAATCCTGACTAAACACAACACTCTGTTCAATTTGCTCGACAATGGCGTTCGAACTTCCGAGTGATCTGATCCAACAAGCCAAGATCTTGACCCGAACGGAAGCGGGTCTATCCGACTACCTCCCTGATGACTCATCACTTCCGGCCATGCCTTCTCTTTCCGCCACTGTCGCCGCCTTCGATCCTTCTCCACCCTATCTCCGCTGTAAGCACTGCCAAGGTAGGCTTCTCAGAGGGCTCCAGTCCTTGATTTGCATATATTGTGGCCACAAATTGCACCAAAACCCTGACGTTGCTCTTGAACCCATTTCATTTAAGTCTACTGTGGGCTATCAATGGTTTCTCCAAGCTCTTCGCCTTGATGGATCGGTATGTTGGGTCTCTCTACCTGAAACACACTCAGTTTGCTTATTTCTCTATGAAATAGTGTTGGTTGCTTCCTGTTATGGGTATTGATAATGCAAGATTAGATCTTTTTTATTATGTTTTGCAGATTAGGATTTTCAATTTTATTTTGAAAATGTATTGTATTTATACTGGGTTCTAACCTATTGTGATTTTTTTTTTAATAATTGAACAAAAGCAAGTCTGAATGAGTATACTTAGTCGTGGAGCATTCCGAGTCTTTGTTTTAGGGATCGTTCCTGGGCATCTCCTTACTTTATAGCAGTTATTGTTCTGGTTCCAGAAGGTATAGCTCTCGCCTCAGCTTTTTTCTTGAAATCAGAGACTGTTCCAGTTTCCTACTGAGATAGGCAAGTGGAGGGAGAACTAGACATATCTTGCTAGGCAAAGACAGGTTAGAATGGATAGTTTGCTGGTGGGATTGACAGGATAGATCTTGGCTTAGTATTCGTGGTGGATCCTATGGGGTGTCCCTTCTGCTTATTGCTTTATATGGGTAGTTTTTTTATACACCAGCTTTCACGCACCTCCACTAATTCCATGGGAAATCTGCCACCTCCGACCACCAACAGTTACCATGTAGCTCTGTCCACCAAGGCTAGGACAATGAGAAGAAATCAGCTGGTGTTTTGCATATGCTAGGATTTGAACCTGAGACCTTATGGTGCTCAACCCACTTTATTGATCAGTAGGACACACCTCTGGGTTTTATACGAGTATGGGTATTCCTACCAGTTACTGGAGGAACGATAATGCAAGATGAGAGATTTTTTTTAAATTTCTTTTTAGAAGCTGGTATATTTACACTAAATTCTAACCAATGGTGAGGAATTAGTAAGTGCAGTGGTGCCCCGAATCCAGCTTGCTAGATTATATTGTGTTTTTCTTCCTCTATCATAAATCACAATTTTGCTCATTGCTCTATCTCAATGTCTGGCTTGCTTCCAGTTATAGAGGGCGGATAATCCAAGACTGGGCTTCTTTGTGTTTTGTTGGTCACTACTATGATTTATGCTTCAGTCCTACGACTCGATATATCTTTCTGTAGCTATATAGGTGCAGATACGGGTCAAGCTATTTATAAAATCTATATATAAAAAAGACTTAGTCGGTTGAATGGTACTCGAATCCATTATCCATAAAGTGTATATCAGTCTCTGTTTCTCACTAAATCTTCCTTCATTAATTTTTTTCTTATGCCTTCTAGTATTTCTGATAGACTTTTGTTAACTTGTTGAATTAGGAGTATGTGTTAAGAACTTGTCCCATTTGGTTTCCAGGAGAAGGTTGGAGCAGCTACTGAAAAGAATCAGGTGAACAAGGGGCCGAGTTCACCTCATGATGAAGTTCTTTTATCTGATTTCCTTGATCTGAAAATAAGATGGCCAACTGAGCTGGAGACAGACAACACTATCATGACCAAGAAGCTAGAGCTAAGCAAAAGCTCTTACGATCCAACTGGATTTGACCTGGATAACTTTCTTTCTTTTCCAAAGAGGGAGAACATATCCAGTGCGCACAAAGAACAGACAGTCACAAGCGATAATATTGGGTCAGCAGCAAATAAAACAGTTGGAAGCCACGAGGATCTTAGTTTGTTTGAGAATCTCAGATCTGCTGAACCAGCTGTGACCTCGTTTACTGTCCAAACAAGTGATGACTTTTCTGGATGGCAAGCAGATTTTCAAGCTGCTGGTTCAGGAGAGCAGAATGTGTCCAACGAATCTAGCTCTCCTCTAAGTTGTGCAGTTGGTTCTGGGGGTCAGCATTCCTTTGCAGAGTTTGACACTTATACGAGTTCCACAGTTAGTTCTGGAAACCATGAGGGTTCCAAATCAACTGATGCTTTTGTTGGCACAGATATTGATCTTTCTGCTCAGTTAGACACATTTTTTGGAACCACAGAAGGCCCAACAGATGGGAAACTGAAGGACGTTGTAGAAGTTCCTCCTGCAGCTAATGACTGGCCAGCAGTTGACCTATGGGATAGTGCAAATCTGGAAGCATCACAGAAAGCTGGGGAAATTCTTCCAATTTCCAGACCCAAGGATGCTGAATTACAAAATAGTTCAGACGACCCCTCAACTAGCATTGATTGGTTTCAAGATGACACATGGCAGACTCATAATGCACATGCACCTAAACACGATACAACAAATGGAGATCTTGATTCGTTTGATGAGTGGAATACTCTTACCTCCTCTGCACCCACCAAAGATCCATTTGAGAATGTACCTACACCTGAACTTGATACAACAAATGGAGATCATGATTCTTTTGATGAGTGGAATACTTTTGCCACCTCTGCACCCAGCAAAGATCCATTTGAGAATATGCTGGCGCAAAGCAACAATGACAATAACAATAACGCAGAACTAACAAATTTTAGTTCAAATCTTGAAGATATGGATTTTGGCAGTTTTTCGCAGTCTGATCCTTTTTCAGGTGCACCTGGCAAAGAAGGTGTTTCTGCGGAAGGGAATGGAGATATTTTGGAAGTTCCTACCATATTCAGGTGTGCGCATGTTTTTATTATTTCATTATATGGCCTCAATATTGGCTGATTTTCTTTGTGGAGATTCTGAAGAACATAGGCATCAACTATGGCTCTTATACTGTGGTTGGGTTGAAAAGAGGAGCTGGAGGATCGTAAGGAAATGTGAGACTAGGTTGAGTTCCCTTGTAAGAGTAAAGGAGGTGAAGTAAATTTAAAGGGGTCAGAATATCCCTCCACATAAGCTTTTCCCATTTGGAAAGGAATTTGGATCTACTTCCTTCTATACAAAATGATTGGTAGTAAATTATCTGAATATTACCTTGGGGGCAGAATTAAGTTAATTTCTATCTTTCACCCTTGCTCTCCCCTTCCTAGAACCAAAAATAGAATTAAAGTAGAAATAAAGGACTTAGATCTGAATTCTGAACATTAAAATCACAGAATACGAGTGTCAGAAAAAGCAATATAAAAGAAAGAATCTGGAAGACCACAGGCTTCTACCATGGCTCTGAAAGTAAAATATAACGAATTTAGTCAGAAATATTGTAAGAATCATTGAATAAAACTATGAAAGGAGCAATGTGAGAAAATAATGTAGAAAAAAGAAAAATACTGCAGTATCCACTGGAAGTTCCTTGGAGTAGCTAAGCATATAATAAGCTTAAGATAGCTTAGAAGTTTTATGGTTCAACTTTAGTGCAAATTTGAGTCTGAAGATGTAGGAACTGGATGTTCAGTGGTAAGTGTCTTCATCCTTGTGGTGCAAGGTCACATTCTCATTAGACTCCTCTTCCCCTTTGACCTACCCACACCTGAAAACAAGAATTTCAAAGCACGGGAAAAAAGATACAGCCATGTTCACGGAAGAGTTCCTAAATTTTTAATGGCTTAGAGATTGAAAGGGAAGAGCCTGGAGAAGTAAGATTACATGGGCTCTTTGGGAGCAGAGGAAGGAAATTATTTTTGTCTTCTCAGGCTGAGGATGGTGTGTTTCCTTGTCCCAGAAAAGTAAACTCACAACAATAGCAATGATGGTTCATATCCAACCAACCCCTGCTCGTTCCCCAACAACATACCCAATATAGTTCCACAAGTGGGGTTGGGGAGAGTGGGCTGTATGCAGACCTTGCCGTACCTATATGTGTGCTTGTGTGTGGGGGGGGGGGGTAGAGAGTGTTTTCGATAGCCCCCCTCCTCCTCAAAAAAAAAAAAGGTTAAACATTTCTAGCTTGTCAAAAGGTAAAAAAGGCCTGTTAGAATAGATTCGATCTCTGTCCAGGACAGTTGGTTTGTATTAGTTTGCTGGTTAAGTCTGTCTGTTGTTCTTTAGATAGTGTAATCGTGGGATGTGGCTGGAGTATCCAAGGTGAAATTTGAGATTATCTATTGTTCTTCAGTGGAGTATAACTTAGGGATGCTGGGATGTACACTACCTGAGACAAAGCAGTAGAAGAAAGAGATCCAGAAATAGATGGAAAAGGTTTTTTAAAACAAGTTGGCGAAATATTGATACATCTGACCTTTGAGAGTTTTACCTTGTTAAACCATGATTGAATTCTTGTTTTCCTTGTTACTACTATTTAACTGTTAACTTCCTACACTCGAGTTCAATCAACAACTTCTTATATTTCATTTCACATCTTTTAGTGCCGTTGATACCCCAAGCAAGGTTGGTGACGATGCTGGACATGCTTCAGAGAATGCAGCCATTCATGCTGAATCAAATCCATCGAAGGATGATATGAATATAGAAAGTATAATGTCACAGATGCATGATCTTTCTTTTATGCTCGAGACCAATCTATCCATTCCCTCAAACTCCAACATTTCTTCTCCCAAGGATTGATACATCACTTTGCTCGTGTGGTTTGACTTCAAGATTCATGTAATCAAGCTGTACCTGTTCATGTATTTTATAATAAGAGAATATGCTTGTTTTTGTAGCTTATTATCTTAAATTTCTTGAATGGGTGTAGAGGAGTGACACGTTTATCTCCGGATATTTTGTTGTAACTGAAGAAGTAGATGAGCTTTTTTTTTTTTTTTTTTTTTTTCTCTTTGGAGAGGTAGACATGAACTTCCGCACATCCCTCGAGTATACTTTCTGGTTTGATATGGTATTCTCAATGGACCTCTGTATGGTATATGTCTAGGAAAGATATATAAAAAGCAGATTATGTTCTAACAAAAATTTTATTTTGAACTTCGTTGTAAAGATGTGGATTCTGTTTGTCAGAAACAATTGAGAATTCATTGTGATTTGCGACTCTTAAAATAGACTTCTCTATTGACCATCCAAACATGTGAAAATTCATCATACCAACACATTTAGAGTTCATTTTTAGAAAAAAAAAGAGCCTCAAAGATCAATTTTCCAAAACTAATTCACATGCTCATTTGTTTTCCAGAAAAAGAAGAAACAAACCTAAAACCCCTTAGCTTTATATGGTGGTTTCTTGTGCTCCTATGGGGCTAGCACACTACGTATAAGCATTATTAACATCCCAAACTTAACAGAACGATATTTTTCTAATTTTGTCTTTTGTAGTACATATGCACAGGCGAAAACATGAAACTATGAACATTTGTCGGATACTCCAAAGGCTTGTCATCTCCTTTGTTAGGGCATCAACAACACCCAAGGCGGTGATCCTCACAAACTCCAAAGGCTTGTCATCTCCACAAGATTTCAGAAATGGATAGAAATAATGAGGTATTTTTATTTTAGCTGCAAAGATAAGTTACTAGAAGAGTTAACTGTTTTTCACACAATAGTATAATGAATTCTTACAAAAACTTGATTCACTTTAACGAGTAGTTTGGAGTAAATTTCATTTCAATTGGTGTTATTTCAAGAACTAACGTTACCTTTTATGAGGTCCTTTCTTGTTTCTGGATTATCAGCCATAAGCTGAAGAATATTCACACAATTTCAGTCCACGACGACCTCATAGCAAAAGAAGCTTGATCAAAACCAGTTACAATTTAAAATCTTCACAGAGTATATTAGTTTTTGAGAGTTACAAAAATCTTAAGTGTATCTCTAATGCATTTCACTTTGATTTTTATAAACAGATTTCCAGTGATTCCACGGACTAAAACATTACAAGCTGAGGCGGATCTAGGATTTGAAGGTCGGGGGTGCCACAACGTTCAAGTAAGATAAAAGAACTAGTTACTTTAGTTTTGGGTTACAATTCAAGTTATTAATTTTATTTTATTTTATAAACATATCGATCAAATGTGCCTATAGTAATATTTTCTTTTAGATATTATGTGATCAGAGATAACTAAACAATTCAAATTTTATTTTTTCTTTTTGAAATTAAATGTTTTATTCGCTGAAACTTTGAGAAAAAAAAAGTCACGTTAAAATTTGATCTTGTATAAACCATCTAATAATATTAATATAATATATTCATCTTCCATTGACTTTATGTATTGTTGGAGATATATAGTTGAGAAATAATAAAAATTGTAGTTTCAGCCTATTCATCTTACTTAGCAAAAACGTCGGTGAAGATCGGAAGAACCTTTAAAAAATTTTTTAAAAAACATTTTTGAAACTTATGTTTTTTCTAAAAACCATTATTTAAATATATTCTTAATAATATTTATTTGACGCTCATAATTCAGTACTCACTAATTGATAAAACAAAATAAACATGTTACACTCAACTCAATAGATTAACCCATTTGAAGAAAATTCGAGCCCAATTCAATCTCCAATTTCAACCCGTTTTAAATTTTTTTATTAAGGTATGTTTATTAAAGGTATGAATTATTATCTATTTAACATCTTTTGGATTTATCTATCTATTTGTTACTTTTTTAACAAAAAATTCTTGAGCGAAAATTCAAATTGTGATTATAAAAGTTAATTATCAATATGTTAAATTATTGAATTAATCGGGTCAGATTGGACGGGTCAAGACCCAACCTGTTTTTTAGCCCATTTGAGCCCAAAGTAAACTTGGGAGGGTCAAGACCCAACCCGATTTCTATTCAACCCATTATAATATTTTCAATTTCAACCCAACCCGCCCATTTGACACCCCTACAGTTCCCCATAGATAACATTGATGGTGAAAGCTTCCAATACAGTGATATGATTTCTTGAAATTCGTAAGACAAATATTATTACGCGCGCATTGATAACTTCTTGCACAACAAAATGTGAGGTGTTTGATATGTTCCCCATTATGGTGTCGAAATGTTTCTCTCAGTAACATCTTAAGTTTTTAAACGAGAGTCTCTAGAAATTCAATTTAAGATTATCCAACAAAATATAAAAACGCAAAGGGAAAATACATAAGTATCTCCAGACTATGACCGAAATCCCAGAGACACATCTTAACTAAACTATGGTCCTATTACCCCTGAATTTTTTAATAAAGAATAAATTTTTAAATCACAAAATATAAATAATAGCTCCTTTTCGACTCATTTGACTTGAATTCAAGAATCTATTGTTTTGTGCCTTTGTGGAGTAAAAATTAGAATTAGGTTTAAGGTTGAAAATTGATTCGAACTTGGATTTGTTCGAAACCTACTTGGAGGATTGAAATTGACACTTAAGGAATAAGGACTAATAATATTATTAAGCCTAAATTGAGAAGATTGAAGTCTAATTTCTTATTATGTAAACAATTGATAAATATATTTATGTTTGGTAGATATATGGGAATTTCCCTAATATTGATAATTAGGTTTATAGTTTTACATGTTCATTAGGGGTACATATGATATATTTGTGTACAGTTCGGTTTTAAAGTTATTGGTTCGATATATCGGTTACCGCTTAGTAGATAAGCTAAGCTGTTATAGAACATTAAGATACTAACTTATCGATTATTTATTTGTTGGTTTGATTATCAGTTTAATCATTAAAATTTGACACAGTTTTAATTAAAAATCACTTAAAAATACGGTGACAAACCAAATGAAACATACATATGAGTTGACAGACTGTATCTTGTTAAAAAAGTAAATACTGACACATTGTAGAATAACCAAAAGTTCCAGATTACAACTAGAAATAAAGTATGAAACTCTATATCAAAAACTTTATGTATTAAATGATATAGATATAATTAATTAGTTTATTGTCAGATTATCAGTTGACCTGTTAAGAAAAGACCCCAATTCTTTAAGAACCGATAACCCAATAATAAAATGATTAAAGTCATTTTGTTTGTTTCAGACATTTATATGCTAAGTATGGTGAGCCTCTCTACATTTTTTTGGGCTTCTCACATTGGGCACATGTTTTATCACAAATTTAGCAAGGACCACACTCAATATTCGATGCTTATCAACTACTTTTAAACAACTAATCCGAACATATTCATAGTAGAAGAATTATATGTAAGTTGAAACAATAATTAAAATGGGTAAAACATAGGATTAATTAATAAACTAAGTACTAAACCAAATTAGCCCTAATTAATAAGAACTTACAAAAAGGCGTCAACACTTTCTAACTCATCATAAAATACATCCTGCCAAAGCAAATATTAGTCTAATAAATATAATTCCATTCCAATTTGAGATAGATAAATTTGTTTACTTTCAATTAGTACATACATATTGTATGATCTTAAAACAAGAAAACATTAATTACATTATTTTTCCTAAATATGGTGTATATCTTTATTATGATTCAGTTAATAAGAATTACTTTCTCTCTCTCTCTCTCTCTCTCTCTCTATCTATCTATCTATCTATCTATCTATCTATATATATATATATATATATATATATATTAGTGATCATATCTTTATTTTATTTTATTATTACTAAAAGTGAGAACAAAAAAAGTTTAAAGTTGAAATATCATTTTGCCCTACACTAGATTATAATATTATAAATATTTAGTTAATTACATGTTTAAATATTAGTGATAATCAATTATTACAGTGAGTAAATGGAGAGTTCATGTGTTCAACGGAGGATTGTTTACTCTTTCATATTTTAATCGAGGTTCACTGCATATATTTAATATTCTTATTGTTCTCTTTTATCTATTTTGCCCCATTAATTTAAAACTTTAAGATGTCTTTTGGTATTCCATTATTTTTAGCTATATAAATTCATCTTTTTTGTTTCATGAAACTCACATTCAAAATTATCCTTTTCTTTTTATAGTTAAAGTAGTGAAGCCATCAACATCTAAAGTATATGATATATCTACCTTAGTCTGATTATATATATCACTTTACAAAAATAAAGTGATTTTTCTATTTGATTCATGCTTTAGTTTGTATCAATGGAG
This sequence comes from Solanum sitiens, assembly GCA_016801875.1. Classification (NCBI taxonomy): domain Eukaryota; kingdom Viridiplantae; phylum Streptophyta; class Magnoliopsida; order Solanales; family Solanaceae; genus Solanum; species Solanum sitiens. The sequence continues at coordinate 781,015 of JABWTJ010000099.1, forward strand.
AAGACTTTTCAATTTTGATTGAATATGAGAGAAGATGTTGATAAAAACTTGGAAAATTACGTATCGATTTTGTATTTCTTTTTTCATTTATATAATGTTATGATTAAAGTCTTAAGAAGGATGCTTATGTTATTTTTTAAATTTCACTATTAGTCTTCTTTAGTTTAATTTTCTACAAATTATTATCATAACATTTATTTGAGATTGTTGCATTTTAGTACTCATTATACACATGCTTTCATGAATTTTCATCTTCCTAAAGAATTTATAACATATTGCATGAGACACACGTGCAACGCACGTGCCCAGAAAGTAGTTAGAGAAAAATAAAGGGAATCACTTAAATTTCATTTAAATGAAATTTGAAAATGCATCCTTCCCTTCCAATTTTGTCCAATTCATCACACAATTATTCAAATATTATTTCCAATATTCTTAGAAGTTTGCACAAATCAACATTGAATTATACATGTGCAATGTACGTGTCCAAAATTAGTTTTCAAATAAAAGGTCAAATTAAGGTCATGCTGAATTCTACATCATGCCCAATTTGGATAAATATGACATATTTTCTTATAATATAGAAAGAGCAAACTAATCATATTATCATAAATTGTATAAAGAGTAAAGACCACTAATAAAAGTTCATTCATTGTGAAATCTAATATCCATTAAAAAAACATCACGAAAAAATCAATGATCGATGAATTTTTTCACCTTTTTATCTCACTCATCGAACAACTATCAAGTACAAGACAACAATATATAACAAACATATATACAAAAATTAACACTTATATAAAATAGATATATGATAAAAATAGTTTTAAAATTAAACGTGTCATATACCTTGTAGAGATGATGCATGACCTCTTCATGAAGACTAGCATTATGGATTAATAGCACAACTGATTTGAAGTGAGATCACCTAAGTTAGTAGGATTTTTCTGTGATGGCAATGATGACGATGATCCCAATGTTGATTTTAAACAAAAGTGTCTTACAAAAAAATTATTCGTTTAAAAAAAATCTTCCAAATGAGAAAGTAGACTAAAATGACACGTCTGATTCTCTTTCCTAGTGGAAGACAAAGAGTAATTATTTGCTTACCTTTAAAAGAAATTGAAGAAGGAGATAAATAAATGTAATTATAATTATAGTGTTGCCTTTGTTGACATGATAGAACTCAAGATCCTCAAGAAAGACGACGGCGTTACAATTGAAAGAATTGAAGAAGCAATGATTCAATATTGAAGAAGAATAATGTAATGCTTGAGAGATTTTTTTGCAGTAAACAAAGAAAAGAAAGACTTAGCCTTTCAAATACCAACCACGTGGCTTCGGCTGGGTGGGACTGGGCTGAACTGTTTTGTCAAATCTAAGCATAAGTAAGTCTTTTTTATTTCAAACATGGACAAGTTCACTATATATTGGACCACTCAACATTACTTTTGGGCTTCTCACTTTGGTCTCATGTTTTATCAGAAGTTTAGTAAAGGACCAAACTCAAAATAGACCCAGTAAATAGAAAATATTGCTAAAATAAATAATTATTTATTAAAGGAAAAATTAGTAAACTCTCATGTTTTATCAGAAGTTTAGTAAAGGACCAAACTCAAAATAGACCCAGTAAATAGAAAATATTGCTAATATAAATAATTATTTATTAAAGGAAAAATTAGTAAACTAGTCAAATAACTTAACTTAATTAGTAAAAACCTCCATACTTTATAAATATTAGTAAAAATGTCAAAAATGTCATTATTTTAGAAAGGATTGTGTATTCTAATTTACTTCCTATTTTATCTCATTTTAATTACAAATTTTCCAATTAATCCTCTTTCATATGTTTTTTTTAAAATGAAAATATTTTCTCTCTCTCATATTTTCATCTTCCAATTCTTCTCATTTCAAAATCTGCCTCTCTTCTTCTTCTTCTTTTTTTTTTAGAAAAATATATTTATAAAGATATTCACACAATCCCTTTTATTAAGATATGAATCTTTATCCGTTTTTCAATATTTGTTTTATGATTTTATTTTTGTATAAATCGTTCAAAATTGTTGTTTGTAGTTGAAATCACTTTTTGGATTTGATAAACACTAGATCACTCTCCAATGGCAGAATCTAAGATAATTACCAGAGGTATTCAACTTAATCAACAATGTTCTATTTTTCAAATATCACTCATGAAACTTAGAACACAAATGACGATAATTTTGTATTTTAATTTGTTTATTTTGTATTTCAACATCACTTTGTATACAAATAAGTTCTATTTTTTTAATTTGGTATTCATCATAATGGTATACCAACAAAGTCACATTTGTATTTCAACTGAAGTGAGTATTTATTGTGCTCATTTTGTATTTCAATTTTAATTTTCAATGACAACAAGTTTGTATTTCTTTTTCATTATGTTTTCATCATAATTGTATACCAACAACTTTTATATTTTAATGTGTTCACTTTACAATTCAAATTAAAATTGAATATCAAATTGTGGTGAGTATTTTATTGTGATCATTTTGTATTTAACTCGCGCATTGTATTCAGAAAAGTTTGTATTTTTTTGTGTTCATCATAATGTACCAACAAAGTCAATTTTGTATTCCAACTGATGTGAGTATTTATTGTGCTCATTTCGTATTTTAGTCTCAATTTCAATGACAACAAGTTTGTATTTCTTTTTATTATGTTTTCATCATAATTGTATATCAACAAATTTTGTATTATGTGCTTACTTTACCATTTAAATTAAACTTGGTATTTTACTTGCATAGTGAAACTAAAATTGTATCTTAGTGATCAAAATTGTATTACATAACTGCCAAATATATTTTTCTTTTATTTGTATTACAAAAAAATTACGAATTGTATTCCAATATAATCTAGTCATTACATACGAATACGATTAAAGAAAGATACATGATTCTAGAAAAAGAATAGCATACATAATAAAAATACTACAATCTGTTGAGGTTGATACAATATTCTAAAAAATATAAATTTAAAAAACACAATTTAATCGAACTTATTTCAACATAAATTGAGTATTATCAATGAAAATTTAAAAATCGATACTAGAAATTTGATGAACAAGTGGGATGCGTTCTTTGTGTTTATTTTTTTGAATTTGTGTTTACTTTTGAATTTTTGTAACTGATGAGACTTTTAAACAATTGTTCCTATTTTAAAAAATTATCTCCCCTAAATTCTCCTTTTTGTTAGTTAACAATTATATTCTTTAAATAAAATTTAAACAAGATACATAATACACTAAAAATTTGACATTTTTACTAAATATTAAAAGTGTTGACAATGGATCCTATTAAATGTGAAAATATTAACATTTTAAAAATTTCCCTTTATTAAAATATATCAATTCATGTGATTTTTCCAATCCTTAAACCCATTTGCAAACTAAGCTTTGGGCCCTTTTTCTTTAAGTTTCAGTAGCCCATTCCTCAATTCTTCAAACAAGAATTTCAGCCCACCACACTAATTTTCCCAGGTCTAAAGGATTGGAAAAATTACATGAATTGGTACATTTAAATAAATAATTACTGATTTTAGCAATACTTTTTATTTATTACCATTTATAGCAATACTATGTTAAATCTACAATATGTATTAAAAGTGAATTATGTATGCAATATATATGAATTATAATTGTTTTTAAAGTATATTTTGTTTGTTTGGTAAAAATTTGACACATTGTAATATAAATGTATTAAAATGTGTGAGAAATAAATTATTTATCATTAAAATTTGTATTATATGTGAATAAAAAACTGTTCTTTGTAATATGAATTAAACTTGTATTATAAATAAATTAAAAATGATCAAGTGAAAAAAAAATATTATTACTATAAATAATAAATATTTTTTTATTATAGTATATTTATGTAAGTTTCCCTTCTTATTAATTCAGCAGCCCAATTTAATTTTCCCTCGACCCATTCCAACGGACCCATCCCAACATACATACATAATTGGGCAACTTTCAAATATAGCAAATAAAAAATTCATATTTGTATGCTATAGCAAAGTTTGCATAATTGCGCTCCATAGCAAACATAGAAACTGTATAATTCGCTATACATATACAGTTGAAGCGAATTGTATAAAACGAAGTGTATAAAACGAGAAAGAGAAAGACACTTGGACAGAGACTTGTATAAAAACGAAGTGTATAAAATGAATTGTATGATTATAAGTGTATAGATCGATTATATACAATTTGAATTTGTATAAAATGAGAAAGAGAGAAAGACAAAAGAGACTTGGCAGGGAATATACAATTGAATCGAATTGTATAAAACGGGAAAGAGAGAAATTAGATACAATTTGAAATTTGTATAAAACGAGAAAGAGAAAAAGGCAAAAGAAATTGGGCAGGGGAGTATTTTTATTGTATAATTATAAGTGTATAGGACGAAAATATATGTACTTGCATATGTATATACAATTTTCTCACGCTTTATACAAACAGAAACGCAATTATACATTTCGCTTCTGTTTGTATAAGTGAGAAAGGCGAGGGTGGCGAGCGAGATTTGGGAGAGTGGCGAGCGAGATCTGGAAGAGGGGAGAGAGGGGAACAAAAATATATGTATTTATACAATTTTCTCTGCTTTATACAATTAGAAACAATTTTTATACACTTGTGTTTGTATAAAAAGTGAGAAAGCGAGCGAGAGATTGGAGGAGAGTGGCGAGCGAGATATCTGGGAGAGAGGCGCCTGACAATTTTTTGCAAACGTTTGCTATAGAGCACAATTAAATCAAATCCTAGCTACTCCATTTATTTTAGGTTATTAATTTACTATTATATATAATTATTCCTATATAATTTAACGTCAACTTAATACCATTTCCAGCCCACCATACACCAATAGCAACGCCCAAACCAGCCGACCCCACCCTTGTGTCTTCTTCTCCAGCGCTCCAAATCCAGAAACGATACCCAGAAATCAGAATCGCGACCCAACAGCCCATTCACGTGGCAACAACGTGTTCTCTCAGTACGAAGAACGCTGGGTAAAATCCAGGTGTCTCCATCTCCTTGCTCATTCGTCCTTCCTCTCAACCCAGCGGCTCAAGTCGATTTGCCGTTGAGGAATCCGTTGCCAGCCTTATCTTTTGGAGAATTTGAATTTCGAATTCGATAATTCTTCACCTGTTTTCCCTCTAATTTCCTTCTATAAAAGCTCCTTTTGGCATTCAGTCTTGAAGGTTGGGAAAAGTTAAAAAAAAAATGAAAAAAAAAGCAGAGGGAGAAAAAATTGAAATAAAATGGGAAAAAGATTGGAAAATATAGGAGTCAATTGCCATTAGAGAGGAAATTACAGTAAGAATTGCTAGTTATACAATTATTATAGATAAACACTTGAGGAATTGGTCTTAAAATCACAAAGAGTAAGAGTTCAGGCTCTTGCTCGTTTCTTTGTCCACGAAAGTTCATCAGAATCGTGGCTGTTGGTGGTGGAATCGTCCTCATAGCTAGCTCGTTCCCGTCTCAGCTCGCTGCCCAGAAAGAGGTAGACCCTTTCTTGTTTTCATTTAAATTCAGTTTCTTCTATGCCGTTCTGTTTATGATGTGCTATCTTGAGTTCTTGTTTATGTGTTAACTTGTTTCGATTTTCGTATGTTTGGACTTGGTTAACAAGTTTTAGCTAGTAATATCTTTTCTTTGTATTTCAGTAAACATCTGGGTGTAAATCCTGTTTGGAGTTGGTTTGGCGTTATTTGCAAGCATGTTTGGTTTCTATCGAAAATATGTCACAAAATTGTGCTAAAACCATATGGTGTGTTTTGTTGCCTAAGCTTGTTTTCTTCTCAGCTTGAAGTTGTGGAATATGCTTAAAAAAAAAGAGATAAAGGAAAAATCCCTCTCATTGTTTTCATGCCTAATTTTAGCAAAAACAGTGATATATTTTACTATTTTTTGGCTACTGCTCTGCAGTGGCGGAGCCACATTGTGTTTAGGGGTTCATCTGAACCCCTTCGGCGAAAAATTATGTTATTTTTATATGGTTAAAATAATATTTTAGGTATATATAGTAGATGTCGACCTCTTCGGCTATTTCGTATGTCCATTTTCTTTTAGGATTGAACCCTCTTATCGAAAATTCTGATTCCGCCCCTGCTGCTCTGGCTCTAGTTTAAAATGTTTAATTTTATTCTAAACATAAATATATTGTTACCTTTGCTTAGTTTATGTTGTATCTTATTCCTAATGACATAAACTTTCCATTTAGTCACTGTTCGTCTTCACTATTTAGCTACCACTACCGTTGATTATCTTATTTTATCACAAAAAAGAGATTCGTTTAATTTTAAGTGGGTATGCTTTCAATGCTGCGTGTTTTCCTTGGTCATTTTTAGCATAACATGGGTATAGTAAATTAAGCACATGTCATTTTGATCTTATATTAGTTGGCTCAAAAATTTATTTTAGTTTGCCTTTACTGTGTCATTTTAAGGTGTATGAATATCTACAAATCATGGTTCATCTCTACCTATTCTTGTTTTGCTAGTGGAGATGTTTGACCATTCTTGTTGATATGGAAGTGGTATCCAATTTAGGTGTTGCATTTATGAAAATATACACAGTGTATTGCTCAAAGCATGCCTACATATCCCTTTGTCATGTTGCTCGTCATTAGTTTATTTTATTTGTGTTGGGAGTTACTATTTACTGTGTTACTTGTATAGGCTTTAGATGTTTGCTTCCTTAACTCTTGTTATCGTTAAGTGTCGGTTGATATGTAGTAGTTCATTTTGCTTTGTTTCGAGTCATTTTTTATTGTGATTTAATAGTGATTTCGATTTTTATTTTGGATCTTAAAATACTTGAGTTATTTTGTTCTCAATCAAAGTTATGTCTCATTTGCTTTATTTAATTCATATACTAATATCGTTTCTTTCCTTTCTTGTATGAATCCTCTCTGAGTCCATAATGGAGTTCTTCCATTGCATTCCCGAATCGAGCCATAGAGGATCAAACCTCTTTTTGTCACTGAGTCAGCCAGACTATGGGTGTACAGGGAAGAACGTGAAATGCTAGGGGTTGGAAATTGAATTTCAGATTCCACAAAGGCTCAAAAGAAAGTTGTATACGTGCAGTATACAATCTGTATACATGCTATACGGACCCAATAATTGATATACAGGTTGAGGTGCTGTGAATACATGGATGAAAATTGAAATGCAGGTCAAGAGCCTCAAGAGAAGGCTGTATACATTTGACATATGGCCAGTATACATCAGTATACAACTATGTATACACAACTTGCTTTGACACAAGTTTTGTGAGAAGGCCCAAGTTTATAACCTCATCTTATCTTTTATTGTATTTGATTATTTTTTGTCTAACTAACCTTTCTTTGCATTGGTTTTTATTTAATTAAATTTCTCGAAAGAACGACATTTATCCTTTTATGTTCAAAATTATATTATTTTTTTTACCTAGTTTTATTTTATTTCATTAGATGTCGTGCAATATGAATTACTTTCCTTAAAAAAAAAATCTCTTTTAAGTTTATTTACCTTAAAATAAAAATGGGTTTTATTTCTAAATTAATATTTTTCCATAATTATTGAAAAGTCATTTTTAGTCAAATTGTCGGTCAACCGCGAGTTAGCGGGCATTCCGAGGGCCTAACACCTTCTCCGAATGTACATTTGAACTTCGAACCCTTTTTCAACTGTTTTATCTGTTCAAATCTTTTAAAAATAATTATACGTTTTTCTTGATTTTTATTAAAAATTAAGTGGCGACTCTGTAACTTGAAAATTAATTTTTCTTAGATTATAAGATTAATTGTTTTTTCAAAACTTAGTCATTTTTTTCCTTTTTCTTATATTTTTTGGTACAATATCAATATGTACCTTGTGGTACAATATTAACCTTTCACGAAAAGTTTAAGTAATATACATCGTTATGAGTGGAAGAGCCACATATATCCAAAAAGAGTCAACTAACACCAGTTCATGGAAAAAGTATATACACTATGTGTTGTGTTAATTCCTAAATATTATATCAAATGATTAGTGACTATTCAAATTCATAATTTGAGTGGATTATCTTAAAATTAAATTTCCAGGAAAATATTCAATTAATAAACCTCATTAATTTCTTCTTACTTAAAAACAAATAAGGCAATATTCATTTAATGATTGCAATTAAAAGTCAAATTAAGCAACTTTAGTCAAAGTTCAATTGATTCTATTAATAAATATTTATAATCTGTAATAAAATTTATTCAAGACATTAGTAACTAACATTAAATATCATTATTTCAATCCATAGTTTTTACTCTCTATGTATAACCTCCGAAGCATTTCTTGGAAAAACATATATACATATAATTTTAAAAATATATCAAATGGAAGATCCAACTATCATTGAAAGAGTAGAGTTGTTGGTTTCACCACTTGGTGGAATTCCACAACGAAGAGTTGCCCGTTTTTTAGATCCGATTGTTTCTACGGCTGAAGGACCAAATTTGAAACCTCCTTCAATCCACTTTCCATCCGAATCTGAGTGGCCATTGAAAGTCACGTTTCATGGTTGCAATGGATGGAGGGATCAATAAAAGAAATGGAAAGAATGGGTTGAACGATAGAGGCTATCCATCGCCCTGTATGGATAGCTGCAGGAGTTTACGGATCGCTAAAAGGTTCAACTTATAGAGTCCATACCGACGAAAATTTAATCTTTGGGTTGGTAGAGAGGTGGTCTTGTGAGACTAATAATTTTATGTTTCCGTGGGGTGAAGCTACTGTTAGTCTTGAAAACATGATGGTTTTTGAAGGGTTTTCTGTTTTGGGTGACTCTGTTAAGACCTCCCTTCATTCTCCTGAGTTGGTAGAGATTGAAGAGTATCTTGAGAATACGAGAAGAGAACTTATCGGATCGAAGACAAACAATCACAGTAGGTGGTTGAATTACTTCGTGAATAGTGGTTCAGTGTGATTCAACCACCTACTGTGATTATTTGTCGTCGATCCGATAAGTTCTCTTCTCACATCCTCAAGATATTCTTCAATCTCTACCAACTCAGGGGATTGAAGGGGGGACTTAACATAATCACCCAAAATAGAAAAACCTCCCAAAATCATCATGTCTTCAAGACTAACAGTAGCTTCACCCCACGGAAACATAAAACTGTTAGTCTCACAAGACTAACTCTCTACCAACCTAAAGATTAAATTTTCGTCGGTATGGACTCTATAGGTTGAACCTTTTAGCGCTCCGTAAAATCCTGCAGCTATCCATACAGGGCGATGGATAGCCTCTATCGTTTCAACCCTTTCTTTCCATTTCTTTTGTTGATCCCTCCATCCATTGCAACCATGAAACGTGACTTTCAATGGCTACTCAGATTCGGATGGAAAGTGGGTTGAAGGAGGTTTCAAATTTGGTCCTTCAGCCAAAGTAGCAATCGGATCTAAAAAACAGGCAAATCTTCGTTGTGGAATTCCACCAAGTGGTGAAAGCAACAACTCTACTCTTTCAATGATAGTTGGATCTTCCATTTGATATATTTTTAAAATTATATGTATATATGTTTTTCTAAGAAATGCTTCGGAGGTTATATATAAAGAGAGTGTGAACTATGGATTGAAATAGTGATATTTAATATTAGTTACTAATGTCTTGAATAAATTATATTACAGATTATAAATATTTATTAATAGAATCAATTGAACTCTGACTAAAGTTGCCTAATTTGACTTTTAATTGCAATCATTAAATGAATATTGCCTCTTCTGTTGTTAAGTAAGAAAAAATTAATGAGGTTTATTAATTGAATATTTTCTTTGAAAGTTTAATTTTAATATAATTGACTCAAATTATGAATTTGAATTGTCATTAATCATTTGATATATCTTTAGGGATTAACACAACACATAGTGTATATACTATTTCTATGAACTGGTGTTAGTTGACTCTTTTTGAATATATATGGCTCTGCCACTCATAACGATGTATATTACTTAAATTTTACGTGAAAGGCTAATATCGGTTCCAAGCATGCCCCAGGGAATCACATATAAAGGCAGCTAAGAGGATCCTCAGGTATGTGAAAAAAATAGCGGACCTAGTTCTTTTTTATCCTGCAGGTATTTTTTTGAACTTGTGGGATATGAAGATGCTGATTTTGCAGGATATCAAGTGGACAGGAAGAACACTTCTCGAATGAAACATTTCCTTGGTTTCTCACTCATCTCTTGGGGAACCAAAAAGCAAAACTCAGTAGCTCTCTCAACGGCTGAGGTTGAGTATGTAGTTGTTGCTTCCTACTGTTCCAAATTCTTTGGATAAAGCAACAACTTGAGGATTTTGGAGTCCACATCAACATCATTCCTCTCATGTGTGACAACACTAGTGCAGTCAAAATGGGAAAAAATCCGGTCCAACACAAAAGAACAATGCACATTGATGTCAGGCATCACTTTTTGAGAGATAATGTTGAGAAAAAGGAACATCATCATGAAATACTACAGGACTGAAGATCAGATTGCGGATATCTTTACAAAAGCTCTCAGCAAAGATCAATTTGAGAGCAACAGGCTGACGCAGTGATGATGAACATGCACTAACCTAATCTCATCAAGAAGCCTCTGATTCCTGCTTTGGCTAAGATTTGGAGGGCAGGTATCCACAGAACTTATAATGCATTGCTTAATGTAAGATCATCTATGTACCTGACTGCAGATATACACCCATGGAAATCATAGGAGCAGAGATTGGCCAGAACCATTTAGGAATTGTATTTCATTTGCAGTTGAGGACCTGATCCCTCCATATGTTAGTACTCTTTAGATATTTTCTAAACTGTCTAATGAGAACCGTCCAGATCGCCACGTGTCAGTCATCGATCCTTCTGACCGTTGTTCCGTCGTCTTTAAACCAAGTGAAACATCTATTCAGGGACCTAACAAATATTTTCAAGTTCTTTTTATAGTGACCTTTCTCCACTCCATCTCCTTACATTTCAAAATCTCTCTTTAAGTCCAGCATAAAAACCCTTAGTGTCTCTCTACCTTTTTCTCTAACATTTCTGTCTTTTCTCTCTAACAACATGTCTCAATCTCCATTTTTCTCAAAGAAAATACTCGACTCTCTAAATGAGATATACCTAGTGGCGCTTTTCACCTCTTCTGAAGCCGTGTCTCTGTCCAAACCGTCGATCATTCCTCCGGCCAATGTTGGATCATTGAGTTCCCCTAATCCTTTGTCCCCCTTCTATCTCGATAACCTAGCACCTTCATTCCAACCTGGTCCCCGCTCTTAAGTACTCCTTGCTCATTTTTTTGAGGGAGACTTCCCAAGACCAAGTCGGCGGGGTCGAATTCTTGCTGCAAGTTAACTTGTATGAGGGAGAAAGTATTAAATGAAGAACATAACCATGGTGTGGAAGATTCGCTAGATAGATCTCAACCGATGGTCGACCAAACTTCTGATATCGGTGAATAACCCTCATCTGATTTCACTGACACTGATGAGGACAACCGTCCCCTCAAGTGGATGGTTCAAAGAATAATGGTTCCCACATCCACAAAATAAAAGGAGATTATAGTTGAAGATTCACCTAAAAGAAGACCCTCCACCAGAGCAGTTACTCAAAACCTTATGGGTGATGCCATGAAATCTAACGAGGTAATCTTCTTACGCAGTTTTCGAAGTGCCTGGAGAAAATGTAGTGGAGGTTTTTGGAGAAGGTTCTAACGAGGTGTGTGTGTGAGAAGCTTCTGTTGATAAAAAGCACAAATCATCTAAGAAGGTGAGTAAGGGAAAAATCAAAATAAAACCTAAGACTTGTGCAGTAAAAGGTTTGTCTTGGATAAGAGAAAGAGAAATGATTCACAAAAGAAGAGGGAGACATCAAAGAGGAAGAGAAAAAATTCTCCGGATGACCAACAAATATCGGAAGAAGGACCTGGTCCCAAATGGAATCTGGAAGACCAAACAGAAAACAAAGAGACCATCATCAATAATTTGCGTTTGAGGAAGGTTCTGGGTGGAAGGGTATTTCTATAAGGATATCATTCACAAACCAGGAATGGACTTACTACATGATCTTGTGGAGATTCAATCTTGGAGCCACCTGTTTAAGACCAAATCCCCAGTGTTTCATGAGGAAGAGATGCGAGAGTTCTATTACAACATTAAATTTTTAGAAGATGGAAGCATCAACACCTGGGTGAGCAATCATAGTCAGAAGTTGGACGAGGACTTTCTTGGGAATATTTTAGGAGTACACAGGGATGGGAAGTCAGTTAGTGGAAAAACTTGCAGTGTAGAATTTTTGAAGGAATGCTCAAAGATTCCTAATGCTCGTCGTGCTAGATTTATGAAGAAGATCATGAAAGGTGAGTATCAGTTGGTGTTTGAATTTGTCGACAAAGTTCTTCTTCCTTGAACGAAAAAAGGACTGTGGCCTCTGCAACTGATCTATTCATCATAGAGTCACTATGCAAGTTTGAAACTTTTGATCTTTTTGCTCTTATGATGGAACACATGTACAAAATAGTAATAGAACACAAGGGAAAACATGGCATGGGCTATGGATACTTTTTGACAAAGGTGTTTCACCATTTCAACATCCCTGTGGGAGCACGCAAAATTGGTACTGCCAAACAAGCGTTCACCCTAAGCACTTTGGTGGAATGTGAGTGTATTAAAGGGAAGAGGAATCCATTGAGTAAGGTATCTCAGTTGATTAAGGAGCAGGACCAATTGAAGCATGAATTGGCTGCGATGACTGTGCTAGTGATCAACGGAGGCTGAAATTGCTCAAAGCGCAAACAGAGGGACCACAAACTGAGGTTGTCCAGGAGTTAAAAAGTAGAATGCTTAGCTCATGGCAAAGGTTGCTGCTTTTCAAGGGAAGATGATCAATCATAATGATGCAACAAACTCTAGGCTCACCCATGTTATCAACTCCCTTTCTCATCTGCCTCCCTCCTCTTAGTCTTTCCTATGTCTTTTCTATGTGTGGACAGTGTCCGGGTTCTCAGTTTTCAGTTTAACTTAAATGTATTGACTGTTGATTTTGTTATGCTTATGAAATGAAATCTTGTTTTGCTATGGCTAAATTCTGTTTCTTTCTGGCTTAATAACTATGTTGGTGTTGTCCTTGACTGTGATCTCACTTATCAATTTTACCTCTTTTTTTGATTTCTACACTACTTTTTTATGATGCCAAAAAGGGGAATAAGTTGGGGGTCTTCAGATGATGTTTAGGTTGATGTGAGCAACATGAGGAAGAAAAGATAAATAAGGAGTGTGTCTACTTAACAGGGGGAAGAAAATGCAGGCACCCTTATATGATTTATCATCATCAAAAAGGGAAAAAATGTTATTTGTAGTTATGCTAAACCCAGAGACCTTGTGAAGTGACCTGGTCCATGGTGTTATAAAGTTCTCTCTACTTCAAGGTTGGAAAAGGTACAAGTGGTTGGTGCACGGTCTCTAACTGATGACTTGATAAACCTAGGGACCTTGTGAAGGTACCTGGTCCGCGGTGCGACATACTCTTCACTGCGAGGCTGGAATAAGTACAAGTGGTTGGTGCACAGTCTTCAACTGTGGCAGAAAGTGCATAGACCTCGACCAATGGCGTGGTCTCGAAGGTTGTGATTGTTTTACATTAACCTAATTTCCAATAGTTACAATCTTAGTTTTTGCAACTTGAAAAAACTTTCAAGAACTCTTGCAAAGGCTAACTTAGGGTTTATTCTTCTGAACATATCTTGTAAATCTGATCCTCAATCTATAAAGGAATCAGATAGTTGTTTAGTGTTACATTCTAAATTAGTTAAAGTTAACTGATTTAGTGGGCAGTGTTGTATCTGCCTAAGGAAAATCTAAATCATCTAGAGTTAGGTGTTTTAGTGGGCGGTGTTGTATCCGCTTTGAAAAGTCTAAGTTATATAGGGGAAATAGCTTAGTGGGCTGTGTTATATCCGCTTAGGCTCTTCAAGTAATAGGTAGATTACTTGTTCGTGAGATTAATGACTTTTTCTCTCACTGGTTGTAATTGGGTTCATTTTTGCTTGAGAAGATTAGTGAAGCAGTTGAAAATCTTGTGCAACAAGTCGTGGTTTTACTCCCTTAAGTGAGGAGGTTTCCACGTAAACTGCTTGTGTTGTGTTACTATTGTTATTTACTTTAAATATCTGTCGGGCTCAGTGAAGGGACCTGGTCCATTGATTGGTAGTGGACACATGCATTCTATCACACTTGTTTTTATAATCATGAAATTAAGAGTTATAGATTACCTAAGTGGAGTGATTAAATCAATCATTTGGCCTATGCAAATGATACTACTATTTTTACTAATGTTCATAAAAGATCTCTATAATTAATAATGAAACTCTCACTCTTTATGAATCTCAGTCTGGTCAACTGATAAATAAAGGAAATAGTTTTTTTATATGTTCAGTAAGGTTGCTCATTCCGTGGTTCAAGAAATGAAGGATATTACTGATTTTCTTAGAGGTAGATTTCCCAAGATGTATTTAGGATGTCCTATTAGACATGCTAAAAAGAAGAAGGTTCATTTCTCTGAACCCATCAAAAAGATTAGAACAAACTACGAGTTTGGAAAGGGAAGTAACTCTCTTTTGGAGGTAGGGTAATGTTAATTAATTGTGTTCAAAGTATCCGCATATACCAGTTGTTATATCTTATGAGCCTTCAAAATGTGTTATACATGATATTCACAGAATATTGGCAAAGTTCTTGTGGAATTTCAAGGAAGAGGGCAGAGCTACACATTGGATTGGATAGAATGATATTTGTCTCCCTAATTAAAGCTGAAAGCAGTCTGGGTTTTAAATCCCTGCTTGATATTTCCAAGGCTTTATTTGCTAAATTGTGGTGAAATTTTAGGAATCACTATTCTCTTTGGTTCAATTTTTGTGGAAAATGTATTGCAAGAGATCCATAGTCCTCCGATAGTGGAATGGAGAGGGGTTCCAAGTCTAGAAGTTGATGTTAATAGCTATGAACTATATACAGAGATATTTCCACATACAGAGGCTTTACCACAAATGCACATAATACAAGCTGATACGTAGGGCATGACATGAACTACAACAAGGACATAAATTCAGGACAAGTATACAACAACAAGAAATTAAAATCACTTCAGAGCTCTATAAAGTGTTTCAATATGTTATTTTATGTTATAAGATCGAGATAGGGTTCTTACCTCTCTAGATCTAAAATCATATGGGGTGGTATCAACTTTGTCGGAGCTCATCTTGTGTAACAACGATGAGATACGGAGGAAGATGCTCTAAAATTGATGATGACCTAAAATTGACGTCTAAACGAATCTTTCCATTGAGTGATTTGTGTGAGGTTTCTTCATCTTGCATATCTATCTCAGCTAAGATTTTCACTCATCAATTTGAAGAGGTCTTCCTAGGTGTTGCATTATGGCGATAGTGAGAGATTTTGACGTATAAGTGATTTTACTGGGAAGTTGGATGCGTTAAAGATTTCAGCTATGTCTAGTGGATGTGTGAGGGCGATCAATTGGCCGGCTTTCCATCTGAGAAGACGAAGATTTATCCAGAGATTTGAGGAAAGTCGGCTGGCCTTTTTGGGGATTCAATTTTCAAATGGGTTTCACTGCTTTGTTAGTTAATTTTGTTGTTTCATTTTTCAGGTTTGGGCCTCTTTCGGGTCTTGACCGTATACTTTCTTTCTTATTATTAATAAATCCACTTTTGAATTAAAAAAGCGCATGAGCTTCACTTCTAATCCTATTCACTTTTAATATACAACTCCAATATTATTAAACAGTGTTTATTTTTAACAAACATGACTCCATTTTTAGCTTAAGTCAACTTTTAACCATGGCAAGTAACATTGATATATGAAAATTGTGTGAAAAAAGATGAATATTATTCTTATAAAAAATTCAGGCTAAATGGGAGTTTTGTTAGGGTTTGTCCTGATTATCTACCATAATTAGATCTTTCTTGGTGAAAAGGTTTCTTGTTGGAAAGAATTTCTTCCCTATTTAGTTGATCCTTTCTTGGAAGAGAGGTTTTGAATTTTTACAAAAAAGAAAATATTTTCTTCTCATGTCACCACACAATAACATCAACAATCCGGTTCTTAAAAAGTTTTATGTAGGGGAAATTATTCTCTCAATAAATTTTATGCATTTTTAATATAAGTTTCAACTTTCTTTCAAGTATGTAGGCTACTTGACCATACCAAAATAAACATTAAATTTGTTTATTTATATTTTCTCGTCTGATTTATCACTATCAAATTTTGCAGTCACTAATTTTCGCATGTCATCGATACAAACACTTGTAATAGTTGCCTCTTTTGCTTAGCTTATTGAGCGTGAAAATTTTTGAAAATATACTCCATCATACCCCTAATGTTTAATGTTTTCATTCTTTATTTTTTCTTAAAAGGCTCGAAATCATACACATTTGTTTTCCAGATCCTGACAAAGAAGAAACAAGTAAAGATATGGTACCTAACACAATTCAAGCCCAAAAGTTACCTTACGAGGGAAGGACGGTCCAAGTCCATATAGCAAATCACCCATCCATTCCCTAACCACCGTGGACTTTAACCACTCTAACAAAATAAAACCAAAACCCTTTTACCTGTCAAAATAAATATATATAAAAAAAGAAAACAAAAAAAAATTCACTCAAAGACCAAATGGTATACTAAAGAAAACAACAAGTACATATAACTTAATTCCAGCTGAACATAAAGGCACAATTCAGCACACAACAGAGCAGAAGTATTAGTTTCAACATTTAAAAAATCAACTTAAAAGCTACTCAGGTCATTTTTTTTCTACAGAACAAGTTCACTTCTTTCCCTGAATTGTTGTGTCCTGCATTGCATTCTTGATAGTTGATACTTTCTTCATTCAGCGGAAAATAGATGTTCATAAACATTGAAATGTAGCACCTGCAACATCCATGTCGTTCGGTGGTCATCCTACATTGACATATAGAGAAGTTTTACAATTATACATGAAGTTGTGACAATAGTCGAAAAGATCTATATCGACGATACAGATTTAAGGTCTTCTAAGAAGGGCAGATGAACTCACTCGAAGAATGTCCTTAAAGGTGTTGTCAAATAGATGAGGAGGAACTTTGCTTATGAATGCCTCAGATGGCCTGTATTGTTAAGTTTGATCAAACAACAAATCCAAGAGAGATATAGATGATACTTATAAAGAAAATCACAATTATACATAAAACTTGAGCAGTAAGGATGAGAATGTTTACCCGATGAACTTGAATACTTCTGAAAGACTCAGAAAACATTGTATCACATACATTAGAAGCAGAAAACAAGGTTTTTCAGTAAGTTTCTGTACCACTAGGTACAAGACCTGTACTATCGAGTAGAAGCGTTCAGGCGTAGCACAACAATAGGACATTCCCTTCTCTTGCATCAGAATTTTCATAACTATGAGAGTTGCAACCTGTGTGGATGTACAACATTCATTTCATATGATCCAAGAAACAATATAGCACCATAAACCAGAAAAATCATTCAGAAACACTATTTATAAAACAGAAATGAAAATCAAGAGCGACAAACATATCACACGTGCTAGAAGGGATGTTTTAGCACTAGGTATACCATGTGGCTTAGATGCATACATGGCAGGGTCAGGGGAGAAGAAGGAAGGTCATCAAACACGATTCACTGGATAATTACACTGTATGTATAAGATCAAAATTATGTTTTATGTATATATAATAGATATTGATTGTCGTTGATTTTTTCCTATGTTTACTTCTTTATATTTTACGCTTATTAAATTTCGCTTAGTCTCATAAACTATTTAAATTTCTTCATATATTCCAAATTTTCATTCGAATACGTGTTTATTCAGGTAATACAGGTACATTCTTTTGATGAATAACAATAAAACTAAAATACATCATTCTGTGGTCATCTTAAAACCACTCTAAAGAACGTAGATAAAACAAACTTGTTAGTTCGGAGCTGATATGAAGTTTTGGTGATTTAACAAACTTAGAGATCTAACAAGGAACCAAATTCTTGTTATTGAGATTGTTGACAGTGAAATGAATGATAAACTTAGTGTGAGGTATATTTGTGTGTTATCATCAAAAAGGGGACAAACTTAAGGTGAAAAACAACAAATAAATTCATTCATTCAAAGAAAGAAAGAAGTCAGCAAGCCTTTCAAGAAGTCATAAAGAAGTTTGAAAGGGATCTGGTCCGTGCAAGATTGCTTACGTGAAAAGGTGACAAGACAGCTGTCAGAAAAACTACTACGGTAGGTGCACAACTTTTCCAACAGCAGGCCTTCAGCCAATGGGATGGTCTCAACGAGTTTGTGGTGATTTATATTATCTCTTTCCAACAAACGCAAACTTAAGATTTGGCAATCAAAACTTGATTTTCTCTGAAAATTCATACGCTTGAAAAGAAAGTCATCTTCAAGGAAGAACATTGTTCAACTCAACAAAGGGACCTGATAGAGTAAAGAAGAGTCTTTGTTCTATTTAGAGTTTTGTGTCTTATGTGCTTACATTGTAAATCTGATCCTAATCTATAAAGGATTCAAATCTTGTTTCAGTTTTTAAAAGTCTAAGTCATT
Organism: Solanum sitiens; assembly: GCA_016801875.1. Lineage (NCBI taxonomy): Eukaryota > Viridiplantae > Streptophyta > Magnoliopsida > Solanales > Solanaceae > Solanum > Solanum sitiens. The sequence continues at coordinate 799,668 of JABWTJ010000099.1, forward strand.
TAGAGTTAGGTGATTCAGTGGGTAACATTGTTGTTGCTTAGTCAAATTCTAAGTCATCTAGTGGTAGGTGGTTTAGTGGGAGGTGTGGTATCTGCTTAGTTAAGTCTAAGTTATCTAGGGGTGATAGCTTAGTGGGCAGTGTTGTATCTTCTTTGGCTCGTCTAAGTAATAGGTGGTATTGCTTAGTGTGGAGATTAGCAGGCTAATCTCATTTTGTAAACTGACTTTTACTTTTGCTTTGAGAAGATTAGTAGAAGAAGTTTGAAAAGTCCTGTTGAGACAGGTCGTGGTTTTACTTCTTTGAGCAAGGAGGTTTTCACGTTAAGTTGTTTGTTCAAACTTTTTAGCACTTATTTTACTGTTTGTTATTTTAACTGGACGCATATTTTTAGTTACTGTTCTTGCTGAGTCAAGGTACCTGGTCCTTGACTGATAAGTGGGCGCATACATTCCAACAAAACTCATAACTTCTAAGCCTAAAATCGTTACATAGCAGGCTAACCTTCAGTGATAGTTCATCGCATAGATCCATGCACTCCAGGCACGAAGGAACCATTCCCGTTTCCAGGAAAAAATGAAGGACCTTTGGTCCATTTGGATCATCAAACTACACCAGCAAACAAATATCAGAATCATGAAGTAGGCACTTCCATAAATTAGAATAATGATACAAATGTATGATAAGTGGCCAACTTACCAATACAAAATGCCATATGTTTTGCTGAGATAAACAATTCCAGAAATGTAGATGGCCATCAGCCATATTTATATGCACATTATGTCTGGTAAGGATACTATAGATTGAACCTATTCAAGTTTTATAATACAACCTAGATATACCTAACATCTTTTTTTGGGGAGCAATATCATGAATGCAGTTTGTCTAACAATAAACTTAATTTGAATTATAGGGCTACGACAAAATCAAACCTGAATAACCAACAAAATGAATTGTACCAGTCTATTCTAGGAGTTACTACTCATTTTTTTTAGTTGTTTTGTTTCAAACTTTAACGAGGAAGAGTAGGGGATATGGGAAGTAAAAGATGATAGAAAAAGAGTATATTTGTTTAGTTCAATCCACTTTATCAAACAATTAAGATAATTTTGATTACTCCACCAAAAAGAAAACAAAAGACAGTTGTTTTTTTGATCAAAAATAGGATATCCAAGACGAGGTAGGAGTGACTTCGGTGGAAGACAAGATGCACTCTGAACATGTGATGAGGAGATGCACGGATGCCCTAGTGGGGAAGGTGCGGGGAAGTGACTATGGATAGATTTAGTAGAGGTAGAGGTAGACCAAAAGTGTATCGGGAGATGTGATTAGACGGGACACGACATAGTTGCAAGTTCTCATAGGAAAGTGTGAAAGATACAAAACACGGTAGAAAGTTAGTAGGTAAGAGTGCGTCCATACTAGCTAGTAGGTAGGACTGCATTGTCTCGCTGCCCTTACTGGTAGTCATAGTACTACTCTCGTAATTTCATGTTCTTCGATTTCTTTTGCTATCTATGGTTTCATAGTTTGATTATAGGATTATTTTGTTTTAGCACTGTTCTGCTATTTTTTGTCATTATTATACTGTTTTTGTCTTGAGCCGAGGGTCTAGCGGAAACAACCTTTCTACCTCACATCTGAGGTAGAGGTATTGGTATATATTTACTCTACCCTCCCCAAACCACATTTATGAGATTCTGTGGCTTATGTAAATTAATACAAAAAAGTATAATCACTGAACACATTCAATCTTGAAGAAAGATGGAAAAAGTAAATCCATGAAATGAACGTAGTGACAACAGTGAAAAGAGTTGTTCAATGACCGGATACCTTTGCTAGGGCACCGAGAACACCCAAGTTGGTGAGCCTCAAATACTCCAAAGGCTTGTCGTCTCCACTAGGCTTGAGAAATGGGTAGAAATAACATGGTATTTTAGCTGCAAAATGGAATTACTAGAAGAGTTAATTGTTTCTCATACAAAAGTAAAAAACATTCTTTAAAGGCACAAAGTTAGAGTTTGAGGTAAACTAGAGCGTTAAAAGGACATATGTCCATCAAAAAGAATTTGCAGGCGCATGATTTGCATTCTCACCGCAAAAATGATAATGAAGTTGAATTTATCTTTTTTAAAGACTGAAGACATGAAAAAGAGGACTGCAGTGGGAAAGAAAAAATTGTTCTTCCACTCACTTTGAAACCCAATCTTTCCATATTCGTACAAAGACTTGATTCACTCTTACTAGTCATTTGGCCTTGACCTAATTTTCATTTCAATTTTATCATTTCATATACTGACTTACCTTCTATAAGCTCCTTTCTTGTTTCTGGATTTTTGGCCATAACTTGTAGAATATATCCATAAAAGAATAAGGTGGATACATATAACAAAGTGACGGAAAATTGGTGTCAAGAAATAAGTAATAACACAATATCAAAACTTCATTTCATGACGGCCACATCTCAACAAAAGCTTGTTGAAAAGCTAGTTACAATTGAAAAATCATCTTCCATCAGTATGTTAGTTTTTGAGAATTATATGTTGTTCATACACTTAACTGAAGTGAATATGCAGATCATTGCACCACAAAAGTAAATAATAATAATTAAGCACTCAATATTTACTTTCAGTTACTTATATAGTGAAACGTTCTAATAGAGAATGACTGTTACAGAGAACATATAATAAAACATAACATGAAATATCAGTTATAGTGAAATACTGTTATATAAAATGATTGTTATAGAGAGGTCTGACTGTTTTATGAACTGTTGTTGGCCCATACTATTTTGGGATTGAGGCATTGCTGTTATTGTTTTTGTTGTCCACGAAGATCATGTTACTATGAACTGTGCCTGTTTACTTTTCTATTGATTGATGTATAATTTAGTATGAACCTGATGTATAAGGGAAAAAACGCCTTGCATATTGCTGCTCGAAAAGACAGGGATCTGGTATGTTCTTTTTCTAATACAACAGCAATCATTTCTGCTATATGAATTCTCACTTTCCAAATGGTATGTTCTATTTCAGATACATTTAGATATTTGTATCCTATCGAATTAAGGAACCATGACATATATGTTTAGTTTAAAGGTTCTATACAACTGCCCTTTCTTAACGTAGCATTTGCATTGTAAACCAACAAGGGAAAGTACACTTGTTTGATGGGATATTACTAACCTGAAACAAAGCAAGAGCGTTACACGCTTGAGTTGACTCCTCCATAGATAGCATTGGGGGTGACAACTTCCAATACACTGATATGACTTCCTGAAATTCATAAGACAAACATTATTACACATTCACAACTTCTTGCACATCAATACACATTCTTTCATCCAGAACCTCTCTAAAAAGAAACTTTGCTCTTACTTCTCTCTAAAACTCTACACACCAATGGTAACTATGCAAACAGGGGAACCCCTACCCCCAACGGAAACTTGAAAGCAACCCATTCTCAACCACAACACCTGAACAAACAAACACCTCAACACCTACTATTCACACCCATCCTCTTTTAATTTTTACGGGAGAACCCTATACCGACAATAATTTGAAGGGGGGTTATGACTCACACAAGCGTGCAAACAATCCCAAAACAAACTCCCTCAAAATCAACCTAAAGTATCCTCCAATTTTGATAGGAAAATACAGAAATCAGACAGAAAAAAAAAGAAACTATTGTCTACCAACAACATCAAGAGCTGTTTCAAAACATTGACAACGAAAATGATGCCTCTCAAAATCAAGACAACTATGGCATACAAATTAAGGCAACAAATCAGGACGGGAAACAAGTCAATCCATCGGATAATAGAGGAAATGAACAGTCGGTTTCTAAACCAACATACACAGCAGCGGTTCAAGCCAAACTATCCAACCTCAATGACAAACCACAGCAAATTGTTATGTCTTGTGGCTTGCTAAAACAAGAATAAGATTTACAAAGCTTTCATACAATGTTTGCCTACTATAATAGCCGTAGTGCTAGATTTGAGAATACTAAGATGTCTGCTAACATTATCAGTAAACAGGTGACTAAGACAATGCATATGTCCTTCAACAGTCTTTTTCCTATCTTTAACACTCTTCTTGAATAGCACGAAGTAGCTACGAAGGTGAACAACATCAAGATGTTTCTTTGGCAGAAACCAGATAGTCATTGGCATAAACTCAACAGAGATGGCTTTAAAAAATCTAATCCAGGTAGTGCAGGAGGAGGTGGAATCAAACCCAACCCGTTTAAGTTTAACCGGCCACTTCATTAGCTCAACCCATATCAACCTATTAAAAATTGGGTTGATATGTAACCCGAATTGGCTCATGAGAAATTGTCAAAATAGTTTTAAAAAACAAATAAATAAATATAACATTTTCTCTCTATAACATTTCAAACGTTTAGACTAGAGTCACAAAATTCTAACATAAACTCTAAAAAATCCAATTTAAGATTATCCAACAAAATATAAACCCATGAAAATTAAAAGAGGTATACCAACAAAAGCATGTAAACTGCATTGAAGGTGTTCCACAGCAATGGAGCTAGATCTTCGCATGTATCTCGCTTCTGAAATATATAACAAACGTCACCAACTCAAAATCTAACAATTACAAGCACTTTAAGAAGGTACAATATATTGGGAATAAATCCGTAACAGAAATAATATTTGCAGTAATAAAGGCAATAAATGCGGAACACAACAATATGGTTAATCAACGAGAATGAAAGAGAAATAATGACACCAAGATTTTACGTGGAAACCCTCCTAAATAAGGGAAAAAACCACGACCCGAGAGGAGCAACGAATATCACTATAGTAAGGATTTTACACTTGTAGATCCGAGCAAAACTCCAAAGATCACTACACACTCAAAAGAAATAACCCTCTTTTGATTTTTCCACCTCACTATAATATCGCTCACACTCTCTATTTTTCCTCACAGATTATTTTCCTCTGTGATGCCTCACTCTTCTTTTCTCTCCTTTGTAATTTCCTTTTTGGTGTATTTAGAATGAAGAATTGTCCTCCCTTTTATAGAGAACAAATACACTACCCTCCAAATGTGCTATAGAAGAAAAACAATTTTTTCTTCTTCATAGCTTACCTACTCTACCAAACTTTGAAATTGGCAGAAAACAATTTTTTCTTTACCAACTTTGCCAAACTTTGAAATTGAAGGAAAAATAATCTTTTTTTCTTTACCAACTCTGCCAAACTTTGAAATTGGCAGAAAACAATTCAAAGTTTGGTACATGGGGATGGACCCCACAATCTCCCCCTCCAGACCCATTCACCTGAAGGAGGTAGCTCTAGGTTTCTAGCTTGAGTGCATGCCGACAAGTTCTTTGCATAACTCGAACTTGTCTTTTGATACCACCTTGGTCAGCATATCTGAAGGGTTTTCACTAGTAGGGATCTTCATGACCTGCATAGATCCGTCCTCTATCTTTTCACGAATCCAGTGATATCTCACGTCGATATGCTTCATCCTTGCATGATACATGGTGTTCTTGCTCAAGTCTATTGCACTCTGACTATCACAATAGACGACATACTCCTTCTGATACAATCCAAGTTCTTGAAGAAATCGTTTCAGCCATACCATCTCTTTGCCAGCTTCAGTAGCTGCAATGTATTCTGCCTCAGTTGTAGAGAGTGCGACACACTTCTGCAACTTTGACTGCCATGATATAGCTCCCCCTGAAAATGTAAACAAATATCCAGTAGTGGATTTTCTATTATCGAGGTCACCTGCCATATCAGCATCAGTATAGCCCTTCAAGATTGGATCAGATCCTTCAAAACACAAGCAATCTTTTGTGGTACCTCTTAGGTACCTGAGTATCCACTTAACTGCCTCCCAGTGTTCTTTTCCAGGATTTTCAAGGAATCTGCCAGCAACACCAACTGTATGAGCAATATCAGGTCTTGTACACACCATTGCATACATCAAACTCCCCACTGCTGAAGAGTAAGGAACTTTAGTCATTCCCTCTTTCTCCTCTTTTGTTGTAGGACACATCTGTTTGCTCAACTTCAGATGACTCGCAAGAGGCGTGCTAATAGGTTTAGCACTCTTCATGTTGAAGCGTTCTAGTACACGTTCAATGTACTTCTCTTGAGATATCCACAACTTTCTTTTTGTTCGTTCTCGAACAATATTCATCCCTAGAATTTGTTGTACTGGGCCCAAGTCTTTCATGTCAAATGACTTGGACAAATCTTTCTTCAACTTTGCAATCAGCTCTTTGTCTTGTCCTACAATTAACATGTCATCCACATACTATAACGCCCCAAAATGAACTAAGGTGAACTAGAGCCTCATGGTTTTTTCTTGAGTTAATTTTAAGTTAAACGGAGTTAGTTTGGTGTCCTTAGGCAGTGTGCAAGGTTTGGTTAAGTTTGGAGTTCAATCGACCAAAAACGTCCAAGACGTTTGGATGGTATGCCTTAGAATGTACTTGTATGTCTTGGCGAGTTTGGATGAGTTTTATATGTTCGTTTTACTTGAAACATGCGTCGGATGTTCCTTAGACCTAGACGACTTAGTTTAAGGGTTTGACGTCCGGGCACGACCCAACCTAGGACCCACAAGGGGCCCTAGATGAAGGGCCCAAGACTTGGGCAAAGTCTGCCCATCAGTGGCTCACGACGACCATGGCGACGGTCCGTCGCGCTCAGGACGGTCCGTCGATCCAGGGCATCGCGAGTGACAGAGAGTGGAAACTTGGATAGGCTCCAGTTGGAGCCAAGTGTTCCTCGACGGGACTCCATGACGGTCCGTGGTGAACGTGACGGTCCGTCGAGGAGGTCTCGTCGACGAGGCCAGCCAGTGCACGACTTAAGGCTGCCAACTTGGGGTGTTTTATGTAAATACACCCCAAGTCTTATAAGACCCTAGGTGTATAATTTTGATGTTTTTAGGTTATATTAAACTAGTTTTAAACCCTAGACCTAGACAAGACCCTCTCACTTCAAGATCCAACTCTCTCTTTCTTTCAAGAAAACTCTCTCAACTCTCTTGGAAGCTAGAAGTTAAGGAAGGAAAGGAGGGCTGCTTGGGACTTGGTTCTTCATCAAATTCGTGGGTTTCTTTCTCATAAAGGTATGGTATCCATTCTTGAATACCTTTCCATTCAAGAAGCCAACTTCCAAAATGGATTTCAAAAAGGGGTTTTAAACTCAACTTCTTCTAAACTTTGATTTCTATTATGGGTCTTCTTGTAACTAAGTTCTAATGGTTTAAATGTATTTATCTTGGTTTGAATAGATGGTTTTGATGTTAAAACTCCATGAAACTCTTGTATATGCATACTTCAACTTTTGGCATGAAGATGGGTTATGTGAGCATGATTTGAGTAAGGTATGAACTTGGGTCTTCTTGTGTATGTCATGTTGGTGTAGATACTGCCCTAAGGGCCTTCATATGGTGAAATATTGATAAATTGCTTATGGGTAATGATGGTTTGATTTGTTGATGAGTTGCTCTCATTGTATAGTTCTTATTATGAATTGCTATTTGAGTGGTATGGTCCACCTTATGGGTGGCGGTGCTAATTGATGAACTTGATGTTACTTAGTATGGTTTGAGTATGTGACCTTGAAGGTCTAATATGTGAAATGAAGATATATTGGAAATGGGTCTTATGTTGTGTTTGATGTAGCTTGAATTGCATGTTTGACCTAGTTTATGTCTAAATGAAGTATATGATTATGAGAAGTATGTAGAGTGTGTAGCTTGATGAATCAAGGTTAAAGTATGAGTAGAACTTGATGAAAATAAAATGATGCTTATATGCAAGGTGTGCACATGTACACACACACTCTTCTAAGATTTGTATTATGTCAAGTTGAGCAAAAAGGGGAAATCTTGAGGTGGACACACTTCGTGAGTTGAGATGTAGTGTCTAGTAACAACCTCTCCATTTCCTAGTGAGCTTCCTATGATAGACTTTTATGTTGAGAAATCCGTGTGGAGTTATGCCTAGCACCGAGAGGATATGAAGGGGAGGTGGATTGCACTTCGTTAGTTGAGATGTTGTAATCCAAAGTACCTCTTGAGATGAGTACTCCTCGTTAGTAGAGAGTGAGTTACTTAGTAGCAATCTCCTTATCCCTTAACTATGTGCCCGCATAGGTGTAGCTATTGGAAAAGCCATGTAAACGCTAAGAAGCATGACCTTACTCTAGGCAAGTAAGGATCCCTCATCCGATAGGGGTTAATATCGGGATTCCATGTCTAGCTCTCATGGTCTTTGTCAGTTAAGCTAACTCCCACAAAAGAATTGATTTGAAACTAATTATCTTGTGTATTGTTGAAATTGTGTATGTATGTCGTGAAGTGCTCAATCCACATTAGTTACCAAGTAGGAGCATTGAGTGGAAGTGGTAGTATGGGATGCTATTGTCACATTGCACTTGGTGTGACCTATACCTACTATGGGAGAAGAGTACTTTCATGAAATCTGTGTGAATGAGTACTATGGTGTAGTGTTATGGAGGATTATTGTGGAGTACTTGAGTAAATGGAATCCATTAGGAGTACTAAGTGGGAGTGGTAGTATGGGATGCTACTCTCACATTGCACTTGGTATGACCTATATTTCCATGAGTGTTTTGCATATGTTAGCCAAGGGCGTGGATTTGATTTCTAACGAAGTAAGCCTAAGATTTGGTAGTTTTAAGGGTCGCTTTGGTGTGCTTTGAAGGGAGGTGTAATGAGAGTCCCTTCTTGGATCACCTTAGGGAGTTCATAAAACCATTGGGTTAGGGCAACTCCAAAGAAAAGGGTTCATATGACTTGGACCGTGCCATTACTGTAAGGTCTTCCATTGTTAAGAATTTCAAAATGTTCACTATGATGCTTTATTCAATTTTATGCAAGTTTAGCAAAAGTTATTGAAATGTTGCTTTTGTTTACTTTAAGTTTGTAAGATAGCCACAAAGTGTACATTGTGATCTATGGGGTTTGCTTCTAGATTCATGAAGGTTCTATTTGAATTGCAATAAAAAGCTATCTTTACTAAAATGTCCCTTTTTGCATGTTTTTGCATATGCCATACTTAGTACATTGTTGTACTAACCCCATACTTTTATACCTTATGAGTATAGGTTGGAAGCCTTTGGAGGATCGAAGTTGAAGCTTGGGAATTCTATCTCTCAAGACTTGGGTATGTCCTCATATATTCGAGGACATAGTTTTTTTTTTATGTTTCTTAGTTTCCTTATTAAGACTTAAAAATGTATTTACTCTATTGTAAAGGGCCGTGTCCCTAAGATTCTAAGTCGTGTCTTTAAGTTGGCTTGCGACGATAAGATTTCCTAGTATTTATGAAAAGACTCCTTTATTTATTATTATCGTGAAAAGTTTTAATTCCGCACTACTTTTCATGCTTTATGTTATGAATGCTAGTTAGAGGGATTGTACGAGACCCCAAAGGGGTCAAGTACGCCCGGTCACGATTCGAAGGTTTTCCCTAACTTCTAGGGGGTGCTTTCGGGTCGTGACAAGACTTGGTATCAGAGCATAAGGTTTTGGGAAATAGTTTAAGGTCTGAAAGTCTCACAAGCCACATCTAGTAGTATCTTGGTCATTGGTGTGAGTCGCGACACATCCATGGACAAGAGGCTATAGGATGCTAGAAGTTTCACTTTCTTCTCTATTCTAGTATCGTGCCTTAGAGTTGAGTATATAAGGTGTCTATTCTCAACCTCTTCTTTTGTGTTTTTAGGACATGAATACGAGGAGATCGACCGCTAGAAGGGAGGAGGGAGGTGTACAAAATGAGAGAGTCCTTCCCCATGTTGACCAAGTTCCTATTGTTGGCTTAGGGGAGGAAAATGAGGAGGTTCCTCTTCAAGAACCTCAAGTGCCTCCGGAACCTCAAGGACCTCAAGTGCCTCCTATGCCTCAAGCTCCTTTTGTTGAGGGTGATATGACTAATGCGGAGTTGAGGGCTGCCCTAATGAACTTGACCCAACTCATGACGGCTCAAGCTCAAGTTGTCAACAATCACTTTGTGGGCCAAGCTAACCTAGGAGATAGGCCCCAACCAAATGCTAGTACTCCCGCTTCTAGGATTCGGGATTTCATGAGGATGAACCCTCCTACCTTTCATGGCACTAAGGTGGATGAAGATCCACAAGGCTTCATAGATGAGGTTTTCAAGGTGGTAGATGCTATGGGTGTGACCCCTAGGGAGAAAGCGGAATTGGCCGCTTACCAACTTAAGGATGTTGCTCAAGTGTGGTATGAGCAATGGAGGGGTGAGAGACCCTTAGAAAGAGGACCGGTTGATTGGGAGGAATTCAAAGAGGCTTTCCTAGATAGATTCTTTCCTTTAGAGTGGAGGGAGAAGAAGATGGTTGAATTCATGAACCTCCGTCAAGGGGGAATGAGTGTGCAAGAGTACTCTCTCAAATTCACCCAACTCTCTAAGTATGCCCCAAACATGGTAGCCAACCCTAGGGCTAGGATGAACAAGTTTGTGATGGGCGTGTCTAGCTTGGTGGAAAAAGAGTGTCGTACGGCTATGCTTCTTAATGACATGGATATCTCTAGGCTCATGGTTTATGCGCAACAAATTGAGGAGTCCAAAATTAGGGAGATAAGGCAAGAGGGTAAGAGACCTAGGTCGGATGATTCTAGTCACCAAAGGCCTAAGAAGAGGTTTTATCCCCAAGATTCTTCTATGGGAAACAAGGATAGGGCTCCAAATCAATCTTCTCAAGGTGGTGGTCATTCCTATGAAAGGGCTAGGTGCCCTACTTGTGGCAAGCAACATGGGGGTAAGTGTCTTGCCGGAACGGATGGTTGTTTTGCATGTGGTAATAGAGGCCACAAGATGAGGGACTGCCCAAACCTTAAATCAAGGGGGAGAGATGTCAATCAAGCTTCCCTAGATCCTAATGCTCCCAAGAAGAACCCTTCCTATGGGATGGGGGCTAGAAAGGATAATTAATCCGGATTGATGGTTTTGGTAAGTCTCAACTCTTGGTTATTGTTGCTTTTGTGTTATGAAATGAGTATATATGGTTTTATAGTTC